>JAVLVB010000433.1:801951-847985 GCA_032876305.1 Orestias chungarensis | reverse complement strand
ATATATATATATATATATATATATATATATATATATATATATATATATATATATATATATATATATATATATATATATATATATATATATATACATTAGTTATATATATATATATATATATATATATATGATTTATTAAGTTTCAATTTTAAGGTAAATTTTGGAATGACCAACTAAATCACTTCACCATAAACTGATCAAACAGGGCTGGCTGAACATCACAGGGGACAAAGCTTATATAATGGACCCAAAAAGTCTAACAAGGAAACGTAAAATTGCTCTGTGAAATGGGTAATGCACATTTTCTGCTTTAAATTGATTCAGGTGGATTTAACCAGGAAAAGACTTAAAACATTATGAAGGATTTTTGCAATCAAAAATCAAGATCTTATGTTTTCAATTTAAAATAAGTATTTTGTTCTCAAAAACTTTTGCTTGCACTAAAAAATTCTCCTTCTAGCTTGATCTGATCTGTTTCTTCTAGCACAAATATTTTATTCTTGTGTGTCAATGTCATTTAAAAAAATTGTATAAATAACATCTACACTTATTTATAAAAGTTTTTGTTTATAACTGATTACAGGGGAGTGCATACTAACAAGTCAATTATAAATAGTTTACGACATGAATGTTCATAAATATAAAGATTTGAATTCTGCCAGTCTTCCCCAACATGTTCTCTCTTTGATATGTTCCAAAACAATCATACTCACGTACTTGTACTCCACGGATTCCTGGATATCACAGAAATCCCTACTGTGAACCAAAGATCACTGATGTAATACACAACGCTCCACGGGGGCTGTGTGGAAATACACTTGTCTCTGCACACATTTACCTGTTTCAAAGAGTGTGTTTCAAACATACGATACGCTCCTGTATGTTATCTGGGATTTTAGAATCAGCATAGCTATTCTTGAGCAAAGCAGTAATGATTGTGGGCAGTAATGACCCAAGAGGAAAGCAGGAAGTAACACGACTCAGAAAAAGAAAAACTGTTTCACAGCTTTGCCCTTGTCACTGTGGGGTGCAGAGATTTCTGAAAAAATGGGTATAAAAATGTAACTTCCAAAGAACTGGAGACAATTGAAACAGTAGGGAATTTAATGCAGCATTGTGGTCGGACATTGATAATATGCAGTGAACAAGCAAACAGAATTCTGTTTACTTAGTACAAGAAAAGTAAACTTGAATTTTGCAGCCTTACAAAGCCTTACACACAGCAAACAGAAAACTAGATCAGCAACACCTCTTCAAAATCATTTGTGTACATTGTTGTCCATCTCTGCTCCAAGCTGGCAACAGCTTGGGTAGTCAGAGGACACGGGCCACCATTCAATTTTAGCTAAAATGCTAACATTTGCTTAAATGCTATAATTGCTATTTGGGGTCTTGATTGCATGTTGTCTGACACCTAATGTCAGCACTCATTATGTAAAGTTTAGCTCACACATCAAAATTAGCTCAAATGCTAATTCTAGCTATAATGCTAACATTAGCATGTAGGCGGTCATTAGCATGTCCATATACAATAACGTGCTTCACTTAGTATACACATTGTAATGTATATTCAAATTTTAGCTACAATGCTAACATTAGCTTAAATGCATGAAACTAACGTTAGCATGTAGGTTGTCATCAGCCATTACCTCCATTACTACATGGATTCGTACTAGCGTGATAATATTATGGCAGTATCATCCTATGCTATGCATTATACAGGCACCAATTAGTTCTCCATATGCTTCAGGGTCTTTGGGGGGAAAAAACGTATGTTGTTGAGGGGAAAAAAAACTTCATTTGTTCTAACAGCAAGTCTGTTTCCTGAATACAAGAACACCTAAATCCAAATCTTGTTTAATTAAAGAAACATGTTTGTGGCTATAGGTTTTAAATTACATTCATGCTTCCTTTTCCCCTAAATATGGTATCAATCAATTCGCTTGTAAAGACCTTGAGCCGACATCGGTTGTAAATTGGTGTTATACAAATAAAATGGTTCTTGATTCTTGAATTGTGACAACATTTTTTGTATTTAAACAGAACAAAAGATTTTATATCTTAACCTCCACTTAGTGTGTTGGAAATGGAGGGATCTCTTTCCCTAACAGTAGTCTGTCACTCTTTCTGGGACACAATAAAAGTTCTGGGTCTGCCCTCCTATTAGTGAGAGGTAACTGGAGAACCCCAAAACCAACTGATTGTTGTCAGTCCAGAGTTCAGTAATTTGTCAGCTGTGTTTTGTTGCTCTACTTTAAGCCTCCCTTGCATATTTATATTTTTCTGTTCACCTTTCTTTCTGATTCAACAGGCCTTTTCATGATGAGAACAAGGGTTTTTGTGTTTGTATGAAAAGGGTAATGAAGGACACCAGAGCATATCTTAAAAAGTGTTTTAAGATGCCATGCGCAAGCAGCTATGCCTCCAAAAGTATAACAATAACTTGCATTAACTGCCTCCAATTCAAGTTTGCTGGAATGGCGGGACCACCTTTCTACCTACCTAATTCTGGCTGACCAAGACTTGCAAATGGATGCAAAGCAACAGGACCAACATTTGCTTGTCCACCAATCATTTTTATGGATTTTCAGGGAATGCTCAAACTGCTGTGCAACTATTCAGCATTATAACATATAATGAAAAGCCCACTATCCTCTGAAAGACACTAGGAGTCTAATAAAATACTTTTACATTTCCAACTTTGGTCAGGTCAAGAGTCAGGTGATAGAGTAACATACATGGTACAAGTTAAGAGAAATTTGTAGTCACCAATGACCCTGATTCTGTTTGTGTTAAATCTGCAGGATACACATGATATAGGTGGTACAAGATGATGGAGAATAAAGCAGCAAAGTGAAAACAAATATATAAAAACTCGGGACGTTATTTTTTTATGGATTTGCATTGATATGAAAGTTTATCTTCTTGAAAAACGTTTTTTCAAACAAAGATCGTATGGGCTTGAGAGTAGACTCAAGGCCCCCGAAGAATCTTTGGATTCTATAAAAACTAAAGAAAACATTGTTCCTACTCTGAAATTGTAGATATATTAGAATTAAATTAAGAATATGATTTTGTTAACAATAAATTCCCAACACTAATGCAGTCAAACTTCAAAAATTAAAACTGATTTTGATGGCCTTACCTTTTCTGTTGTCTGTTTTTCCAAGCAAGTCCAACTGTGCTGTTCATCATGCATCAGTTTCGCATTCGGGGATTCCTTTCTGTGCTGTTTTTCCGCCTCTGCCTCAGGGTCCAAATAAAAGTCCAAACACATACTATCAGTGAACGTGCGTTGAAATATGTAATGAAGATATTAATGCACGATGTATAGAAAGATGGAATATGTTAATGCCAAATAACTGGTTAGCGGCTGTTTTTTTTTGGGGGGGGGGGGGGGGGGGGGGGTGTTGAATAGGTGTTTGCAGCTTGATCTCATATAGTAATGTGCTTCTTATTTCAGTATTAAAACACATTTCACAATGTTTGGTCCGGCCTCTTAACAACACAATGGTATTTTTTTATGTTTAAATGCTTAAATCTGTGATTGTGTTGATGTTTATGCACATGGAAGCACATTACTAAAAGATGGGACATAAGTGATTCAAGCAACCAACAAAGTGCATGTCAGATGAGAAGGACAGGAGCTCTTGGTCTGCTAGATTAAAAATGCAAAGGCTTGGTGAATGATGTGTTTGATGTGGAAATAAATCATTCAGATTTTTCGGGGCTCTGACTTGTCTTTCTACACCCAGTTTCTACCTTCCTCCTTCATTCTGAACTGGACCATTGTCAGTGATCCAGATTCATCTCTTTGTTCAGTCCTTCACCCGAGATGCAGTGATGCAATTTATAGGGCTGCCAAATTTCAGTGCTATTCATGGTTTTGTTGGGGGGGGAAAAACATAATGCCTATGATAGTTTAAGTCTTTTATCTAAGACTTCAGCAGAGCAAAAAAAATTCAAAGACTTGAAGAGAGTTTATTGTCATGTGGAATGAAGTCAGGAATGAAGCCTCCCCTTGTTTGGTCCTGACTCTGGGCATCAGCAGGAGGCCACTACCTGAGGTTCTCAGAGTCAGGGCTGGTTCAGATTGGCTTTAACATGTCAGATAAGTAGTTTGGGGCTAAACCATGAAGAGACTTGTACACAAGCAAGGCTGTTTTAAAGTCTATTCTTTGAGTGACAGGAAGCCAGTGCAGAGACTTGAGCACTGGACTGATGTGGTCATATTTTATGGTTTTGGTTAGAACTCGAGCAGCAGCATTCTGGATGTTCTGAAGCAGTCTTGAGGCCCGTTTAGAAAGCCTAGTGAGCAGGCCGTTACAGTAGTCTAACATGCCAGAGATAAAAGCATAGATAAGTCTTTCTAGGTCTGGTTTAGACACTATTCCTCTGATTCTGGCAATGTTTTTAAGATGGTAAGAGGCTGCTGATGTTACTGATTTAATGTGGGTGTTGAAGTTCAGGTCAAAATCCAGTATTACCCCAAGATTTTTGATTTTTTTGTATGCATCCACAGACTGATCTGTTCAATACAGTAACACAATAAATCAACAGGTCCATCTTCTCCTGCTGTCAGCAACATGTAGATCTGAGTGTCATCAGTTATGGTAGGACATATCATGGCTGCGTATTAGCTGGCCCAGTGGAAGCATGTACAGATTGAATAGAGGGGGTCCCAGGATCGACCCCTGGGGAACCCTACAGGTCACACCCATTCGCTCGGAGACGCAGTTCCCAATTTGAAAAAAGTAACACCTGTCCTCAAGGTAGGACTTGAACCAGTTGAGAGCCATACCAGTGATTCCCACCCAGTCTTTTAACCTCTGTAATAAAATCACATGGTCAACTGTATCAAAGGCGGCGGTCAGGTCCAGCAGAACTAGGACAGAGACTTTGCCTGCATCTGAGTTCAGGCAGATGTTGTTTGTCACCTTGATCAGAGCTGTGTCAGTGCTGTGGTGGGGCCTAAAGCCTGACTGGAAAGCATCGAACACATTGTTAGACAGGAGAAAGTCACTTAGCTGTTGGTATACAACCTTTTCCAACACTTTTCCTAAGAATGGCAGGTTTTATATGGGCTGGTAGTTGTTCAGTACTGAGGCATCCAGACTGCTCTTCTTTAGAAGAGGCTTAATGACAGCAGTTTTCAAGGGCTTTGGGAATATTCCAGACTGAAGTCAGATGTTGACTAAATGAGCCATTTGTGGCAGCAAACTGCTCAGCAAAGACTTTAGGAATCTAGTGGGTAACTCATCCAGGCAGTAAGTAGATGGACTCAGGCTGCAGATGAGCTCTTCAACTGTTTTATAGGAGACAGGTGTGAACTGTGTCAGCTCTAAATGTCTAACTGGGGGTAGAGGAGCTATGTCTGTTGTGGAAACAATTGCATTTTTAATGCCTTGAACTTTGTCATTAAAGAATACTGCAAACTTCTGACATTTGGATGTAGAAATCAGTTGCAAGGGGGGGCGAGACTGTAGGGTTTGGTAATATGCTCACTTTATTGCAATTTCTTACGTAAAACCATGTTTGACAAACTGTCAAACATGGTTTTCGTCCAGGGCGGAAAAACACAGTTGCATCAAATAATTCAGCGCTATCAAATTTGACTTGAGCTTAAGTCATCAAAGACTTGTTCAATCTGTGTTTTAGGATGACAACTAAAAAAAGGAGACATAGAGTCTATTTTATTCTATTTGCTCTTTATCTCTAGAACTAACTGCCTGAAAACCTGAGATGTGCAGAAAATGTTACCTCTGTTCAAGAAGATCTGATTATAATATATCAACGGTTTCAAGACAGTATCAACAAACATCCACAGATTCAACAGTTGATCAGTCTCATTGTAATATTCAATTTTTCAAAACGTTGTTGCTGCTGTCAGCTAAATTTAACTCTATTGAACTGAAGGTACATTTTAAGCAGAAAAATCACTTTATAGATTATGTACTCAGCTCACATTCTAAATCTATTTTAAAGTCCCCCAAGAGAGGCCAGCAATTTAGAGGTGTGAAATTAACTCAACATTTTACAGTGACCATGTAACTTTTTTGTGAGTGTACCGACTGATGAGGCTTGTTTCCTGTGACAAGGTTGGAATTGAAAGAAAATTATGGAGCTGCCAAGTAGATGGCTAGGAGCCTGATGGGAAAACAAGACAAGGATAAAAGAAATGTTTGCACAAACTACCAACTAAGATGATGGAAACAGTAGACAAAGCTCAAAACATATAACTCTATATACATTCATTAAACTTAAATAGCTATTTTTCAAATATATTTTGGAATTTAGATAATTTTTGGGTGAATTAGATTGGCACATAAAGCACCACTTGTTTCAATAATTCCATAGTTAGGAAACAAATACAATGTCTGCAGTGATGTCTACAATGTCTGCAGTGATGTATGCAACTTAAGTTCAATACCTACTATAGTCTGTGGGTCTGAGTACTAGTGATTGTGGGAATGGCATTTTCTTGGTCTTCAGCTTCTAGTGAGGTGTTTGAATATAAGCCTGATGGGGTCCGAATAACTTAAAGCTTTAATAATTTAAAGCTCTTTCTGAAGCAAGACAATAGTAAAACATAGAACTATTTCAAAACAACAAAATCTCACCAATGAGGCCTGATAAGGGTCTAGTGCTCCAGAAATTGGCTTCTAGAGCTTGGCCTGTAAAAGCTATGCCATTTACACCTTTACCTTCCTCTTGTGGGCAGAGGTAATTCATAATGTGTAAATTTATTCCCTAGAGTCTGAACATGCTGATTTATGTCAATGTCTTCGAGTCATCTCCTGGAGGGAGATGTCAAGCAAGACTCACAAACTCTATAGATGGACAATACAGGGCACTTTCATTTGAATGATGAAACTGAGACACAAACAAACAAAAACATCTCAAAAACCCAATTTTAGAAGCTTAAGGCCTCATTCAACATGTTTATAGTTAAACTACATTATATTTTAGAGCCTCTTGCCTCTGGAAGGAACAGGACAGATAAGACCAAAGTCGGCTATATAATGTATATTATCAGGTTTGAAGAAGACCATACATATCTCATGCAACCTTTTAAACATGGTGGTAAAGGAAAGCTTGTTTTTCAGCTGCAAACCTGGGATCCATTAATCTTACTGAGTCAACTATTACCCCCTACTGCATACCTAAGTATTACTGTGTGAAATGCAACCTGCAACCTTGGGTTGTACTTTTTTCTATTTTATAGAAAAGAAATTTCAGGTGTGTTTAAACATGATTGTCTATTTGTGAAACCTTGCAACAATCTTTTTCAATAATTATCTCCTTGACTAAATACAGGATTTTTTTTCTAAATTTAACCTGACTTTTGTGTCAGCAATCCCCCTTTTCCCAACTTTAGTTTTTAATTCAAGTGGTTGATTTTGCCCAAAAAGCGTATGTGACAAAATTCAGTTTGCGACACATCTTACAAGAAACCATCCACCATCTGTGCATGATATTCTCGCACACAGAATAGATAAACATTTGGACTTCCACAGATCCCAAACTCCCAATGTTTACAGCAATAATAGAGTTTGTTGTCACCGGCTCTAATTCAGGAAGTCAAAGCGTATTATTACATTTTCTTCTGAATTCTTCTTATTTAAATCCACAATCCCAATTTGGGAGGCTTACTATTCAGCACAAAAAGTGTTCTCTTTAAAAAAGTTCAGTCAGCTCATCCTTTAATACAACACTGCAAAGCAGATATTATTTTCGGAAATTATGACTGAACAGTGTCACCATCACTAACTAAAGAGCAACAAATAAAACAAATAAAAGATGTTGAAGTGCTGCCCACATACTTAGAGCTGTAACTAGATGGAAAAAAGGGATGTAAAGATAATGTAATTAACTAACCAAAGGCAGCTTTGGAGGTTTCTTCAAAGACAATTATAGTGAAGGGTTGTTTTATTTAATTATTTATTTATTTATTTATTTATTTAAGAACATCAATTCCCTCACTGTCAAGAGAAATATCTAATTTGCGTTTGTGTAATGCAACTGGCAGTGAGTTAACAGCATTTGTAATTTATGATATTTTTAATCTGATGAGGCACTCAGAGACTCTGTTTCAGCAGCCTGGATTGAGATTTTCTCCTGAGGAATATGTAAGAGTGAAGTTAATAAGTCAGTTTACAACAACAGCTGGAGAAAATGGCATGATAAATTAAGTCACTTTCAGGAGATTTATAGAAATATCCAAAAAAGTTTGAATTAAAAGTGAAATCTTCTTTTTCAAAAACTTTTCAAAGACCATTTACCACAGGTCTAGATTGCAATCAGAAAAACAATTATTTGCACTGCTTATAAGCCTTATCATGAGATGACCTGTGAACAGAGCTTAATTGATCTTGTTTTTAATCCAGAGCAACTCTTAACGAGAAAAAGGCCGCTGGCATCCCTTCAACAGAAGAGCTGAAGTTTTGCTTTAAAATAAGTGGTGATCGAACTCATTTTCTTTTAATGAAACATGATTTAGCCAAATTTTACATATATTGTCATCATCGCCTTGTATAAGTTGTTTCCAATCAACTCCACTGACATTCTGCGAAAGTTCAGAGAGTGGACTGTAGAGAACGGAAGTGAAGCTACTCTGATGAAGAATCTTTCAGACTGCCATGGTGGTTTGGAAAAAAAAAGTCTGGAAAAGAAAATTTTAAACCACCACCAGCCCTTTGTCATGAGAACTGTAAAGCTGACACCATTCATTCCAGAGTTTTCCTCTGGACCAAAGAGAGGGGCTTACAACACAAAGTATACATTTGAGTTTTGCTTTTCAGATGAGGCTTGTTTCCCATCACTTGTGATGTTAACACAGCTACTACCCCCCTGTAGGTGACAGTCGTATCACAAAGTCAACAATAAAGTACCTTCTGGATTTTGTGCTGGTATATTTTTACCTTGGCAAAAGTTCTGTTGAAATATAGAATTTGTCAAAGACCCTGATAATTTCACTAACAAATTTGTTTTATTTGTGATATTTTGTCGTCAAGCGTGGAACAAGAATTGCATCACTGTGTAGTGATTCCTGCTTCATCAACAAATCATTGGCCCCAACTGGTCTGGATAGGTGACCTTAAATATATATTATAATATTTGAGTGCCCCACCATTATTGTTGTAATTTAATTAATTGTAATAAAATAATATTTAATATCCTCAAATGGAAATTCCTTTTTTTTTTAACCTTATTTATGCAGTTTATACATATATGTGTATAAAAAAAACACATTTTTTATACACATTTGTGTTGTTTTCACTGACACAATAGCTTAGGACACCACATTAGTTGTGTCCTAAACTTGTTTCTTTAAGGCTGGACTATTGTAACTCTTTATTAGGAGGAGGTTCGCAAAATGCAAATAAAGGTCTTCAGTTGGTCCAAAATGCTGCAGCAGGAGTTCTGATGAAACTTAAAAAGAGAGATCATATTTCCCCTATTTTAGCTTCCCTTTATTGGCTCCCTGTCAAATTTAGAATAGATTTTTAAGTCTTCTTTTGACATATAAAGCCCTCACTAATCAAGCTCCATCATGCATTAGAATCAAGAATCAAGAATCAGTTTATTTATATAGCGCCAATTTACAACAGGTGTCGTCTCAAGGCACTTTACAAGAAAATCAATTAAAATCAAAGATACATTCTAACAAATCAATTTGAAAAAGTTTCCAATCTAAGGAACCCCAGCAGATTGCATCGAGTCATTGTGTTGTCGTTGACTTCACAGCAATCCCTCATACTGAGCATGCATGTAGCGACAGTGGAGAGGAAAAACTCCTCTTTAACAGGAAGTAACCTCCAGCAGAACCAGGCTCAGTACAAGCAGCCATCTGCCACGACCGACTTGGGGTTTGAAAACACAGAAAGCTAAATTAGAAGCACAGGATACTGAAATAAAAGAGTTTATAGCAGCAGTTGTAGAACGTCACTAGAAGCATCTCAGCCCATGTTCTCATCCAATAAGCTGTCTCAGCTAACAGAACGCCAGAGAAGAACACTAAGAGAAAACAAAAGGTTAACAAGGTTGAAATAACGGTTACTAAGTAGATTGGACAAAGGAAGAAAGTAGCAGAGAGAGAAGTGCTCAGATTGTAACAGATCTGATTACTCCTTATGTCCCAAACAGAGCACTTTGCACTCAGACTGCAGGGGTACTGGTGGTTCCTAGAATCTCTAAAAGAAGAATGGGAGGCAGATATTTTAGTTATCAGGCCTCTCCGGTGGAACCAGCTTCCAGCTTTAGTTCGTGGGGCAGACATCCTGTCTAGTACCAAATCTAGGCTTAAAACCTTCCTGTTTGATATATAATTTATAGTTAAATAGAGGTAAAGAAGACTGGGGGATTAGGTTTCTTCCTTTTAAAGGGGAGTTTTTCCTCTCCACTGTCGCTACATCCATTCTCAGTATGAGGGATTGCAGCAAAGTCAACGACAACACATGCCATTGTTTCAGTCTGCTGGTTCCTGAGGAGTGAATGCTGCAAGTCAATGACCAGATGCAATCTGCTGGGTTTCCTTCGATTGGAAACTTATTCAAACGTATTTGTAATAATGTATCTAGGATTTTAATTGATTTTCTTGTAAAGTGCCTTGAGACAACATCTGTTGCAAATTGCCTCAATATAAATAAACTGATTCTTGATTCTTGAATCTTGATGCTTCAGGGCCCACCCTAAAATTGTCAGGAAGCTTTCTGCCGGTGGTTGTTTTGATTCTCGGCAGGGGGGCTTTTGGAGGCTGAGTCTGGGTTGGCCGTCAGGTGATCCATCACAGGTGTGGACGGTGTTGCTGATTTCCCACGCAACTTAAGAGGAGTGGGTCTCCAGTCGTTCTCTGCCGGATTGTTACCTTAGCATGGTACTCTCTAGCCCTCCTGTGATCTCTTTGTGTGTTAGAGATATTGTTGCTTACTTGTGCCCTCTCCATGTCCCTAGTAATTTCTCTCGTGTGTGCTCAACCCAGGTACATCACTCCAGCATCCTTCTCAGGATCCTGCGACATCTACAAAAGAACAGAGTTTCTCACTGGACAAGATCGCCACGACTGGACCCACTCCACCACCGTCTCACTGCGCTGCCTGTCCGCCCTCCGCCGTACTGCTCAGCCTCCATCTGCAACCATGCCCCTCTGGCTCACCCTCTGGGGCCGCCTCACGACCACCGGATCCCCCAGTTGTTTCCGCTCACCTCTCCCCTGGCGGTCCTTCGCCTCTCACAACGTAAAACCGTTTCAGTTAACTTCACTCACTCAGGAAGGAACCACACTCACCTCTCTGTCTCCCTCCAGAGCTCCGTTCCCCTCCTTCCTCCTCCTCACTCACTGTCATCTAGGATTAAAATAAAATCCTTAAACTTGCATCGCTCTTCAGAGTTCTTCCTGTTTTTGGCTCAAAGCTATTAAAAGCCATGACAAAAATTTCACAAAGTTCAATTGTTACTTTAAAAAATGTGCTTTCAGTTTGCAGCCAAAGGCAAATGATGTTACTCCTGCACTTGCTTGTAAAGCTACTGATAATTATTAAGAGATAAGAAACTCTTAAGAATTCAGTTAATCAATCTTTTTTTTTTTTAAGGCCCTAGTAAAAATCCTGTACGCTGGTTTGTTTTACTATTATTTACTTATTTAAATCCTTACCTTGTAAATTGGCACTACAGTATATAAACTGATTCTTCATTCTTGATAAATAACACATCTGTTGTCTCTGAGCTGATTCGGCACACATGTTAAAATTGAACACATCATCTGTTGTTTTAAGAGTGTGCTAATACTTAAAAAATAAAATTCTTGTCCATGTCTAATCTTTTTGATGTTAATACGAATATGGGTATTTTTATGAGTAGATTTGACAGCCTTTTGGAGTTTTACAGTTCCCTTATTCCATCCAAAAGCCATTTCATGTTTCAAGACGTGGAGGCGCACAGTTGTTCAATTGGTGGATCTCGGAGGAGCACGCGCACTCTCACGAGGAAGGTGAGGTGAGAAAGCGCGCGGATCCTGGCGATGTTTAAAGGCGCCACAGACTCACATGCTGCGCTCAGACTCCGACGCTCAGAGCGCACGCCGGAGGAGTCTGGGCGATGATGGGGTCTCCGGTCTGAATGACTGATGGAGCGCACATGTGAGGCTGAACGGAGCAGAGATCATGAACAAAGGCAGGACGATGAGATGGATCCGCTGTTTTCCAGTTTAGATGGACGTTTTTGGTTTGTTTTTTTACCAGACTGAATTGGAAAATGTTCGCCAGATGTTCCTGAGATTTAGTGACAGAGACTTATGTTGAACCTCTGCAGGTGTCCAGTGAGATAAACCACATAAATAAAAGATGTCTCTGTCTGGTCCTACTTTTGGATACTCGGGCGCGTAAAAGGTGAGCCGCATTCACGCGCGCACTGTCACCTCCAGGCGCGATGCTGAATGGAGCCGTTCTCCACCGCTACGACCCGATGCGACTGGTCGACCCGAGACACCTCCCGCAACTGATGTCCCTGGAGGACCATGAGCCCAGCATGGCAGGAGCGACTGTGGAACCGCACAACGCCACGGCGGCGGCGCCGGGGCAGCAGCAGCGCGCCTTCCCGTGGGTGGCCACCGTGCTGGCCGGCGTTCTCATCACGACCATCGTGGTAGATGTTATCGGGAACCTGCTGGTGATCGTGTCCGTGTTTAGGAACAG
Source organism: Orestias chungarensis (assembly GCA_032876305.1). NCBI lineage: Eukaryota > Metazoa > Chordata > Actinopteri > Cyprinodontiformes > Cyprinodontidae > Orestias > Orestias chungarensis. Next base: position 835,293 of record JAVLVB010000433.1, on the reverse strand, counting down.
GAAACTCAGGAAAGCAGGTAGAGAAACAGAATGAATGCGAACAGAATCATTTTTGCCCCGTTTGATTTCCTTGTGATTCCCATATTATCTTAATGCAATATTAAAAAACGATAAACGTTTGTTTTTTTTCCACCTGGTAAATTTATTTCAAAGTTTTAAAATTCCTCCCAAAACACAAAAACTTAAGAAAGGATTATGCTTACCATTCGGTTCTACTCCCTAAATGACATTAATTACATAAACATTATCTCTGTGTAGACATTGAACCTGACTGATGAGTCTTCAGACGATCTCTCTCAACAATTTGTAACCCTTTAACCATCCTCTCTGTGTCCTTTTTGTTTGCCATGAGGAGAGACCTGCAGCTGATCTGACTCGCATCACTGCTTTCTGAAACTTAAAACGTCCACAGCTACATTTTTTTATTTGTCCTGCTAATAAGTTTGTAAATCTGGTAGTAACCCCATGGTGATTCAAATTCTCAACGGCTGTGCACCGAAATGCACAACTGAGTACAATTAATTAATAAAGAATGCAAACTGATTCCTCTATTATATCTCACTAAGCACCAAAGCCCTGCAGAATGTTTTAAACCGGAAAATATCACATTAAATGCACTTAATGAGGATTTCAGTGTCAGAATATCAAAATAATGATGAGCATCATTGATGATGCTGGCGGCAGGAAAATATGAAGGGAGGCTTGACTTCCGCTGCATCTACACAGGTAGGCACATAAATCCAATCCTGTCATTTTGTAATAAATAAATAAATAAGGTTCAGTTTTGGTTGTGCTAATGCCAAAGAGGTAACAGAGGAAGAGAAGGACAACATCTCCCTGGAAGCTAAAATCAAGAGACATTTCACTCAGTCAGTGTGAATGTAGATAAACAGGTTGTTGCACATGCAGCAAGGGCCATGCAGTAATAAAATTCACAGCTTTGCTGCAAAAATAAAAGATAGTGACCATAAAGTCTGAATAAAACAGTACTTTAGGAGGGGTTTAACTTTAGCTGTGACATTTAAAAAAATAATTTGTCTGCATTTAAAGATCAAATATTATCTTATATCAGTTTTGGGTAAAATGCCAAGATCAGGCTGGTCACCCTGGAGTTATAAATTATGTTGCTGTTTTGGGGCAGCTCAGATATAGAGCTGTAGCAGTTATACCTTATACGGCCAATGCAGATTTTCTTTGAGATCTGACCTGCTGATAAGAGCTGTGTCACACAAAATAAGACAAAAAAGTGCTAGGGTTGTCTCACAAGTCGTAGTGGTGAAAAAAACAGGTCTGAGCTGATGAGAAAAACTGTTTCCTTTGTGATCTCTGATTGATTAGTGACTCCTGGTTATAAAAGGTTTCGTTGCTCAGCTGTTGTATGATAAACCAGAGAAGATGGCAGATGTGAAACCTCCACCTGACATTCTTGAAAGGTCAGCTCTCCTCCTTGAGCTGGATCAAATGTTCCATGAAGAAATGTGACTGACAGGAAATTTTACACCTAGGAGAAGCTGATGGCTATGTCTCAAAACAAATAGCGTCTTGGTCCTATTTTATTCTCTGAACAATATATATATTTAAGAATGGGTTAATTAAAATATTTACAAACGGCACTAGACTGTACCTAAGTTATTTGGAAACGGAAAAAAAATGCAATTCTTTAATTTTGTCTGAGCAGTGAATGATTTTAGCTAAGTCGATAGGTGTTTTGATTCCACTTCCATTCAGCAGATACCTACTGTATCTTGTTTGACAAGCACAAAAAATGCAAACTAAATACATGTTGAAAATCAAGATATCGATAAAATCTGTCCAGCGATAAACCTTCATGTCACCAAAGGATAGATGCAAACTCTTCGCAGTTATTTTTTTTTTTGAGTTTCTGGTGTCCTAACTTCTATTCTCCAACTTAACTATATGTAAAGCATTAGAAAAGGTGGTACGCATCTCTTCTTTAATGGTCGTGTTGCTCTAAATTTATGAAAACTATCTTGTGTACTACTTGAATCGTAGGGCAGAAATGTAGTAACCGAAACTGGAAAATCTCAGACTGGTTCCTCCATTTTTGTTTTCTTTCTGTAGCATTGCTTACTGTCCTGTCCCCTCATCTCCCTTGAACAGTTTCCCATCAGTCATCTCCTTAACCTATCCTTCAGTTAATCTCTTTCCTTTCAGTTCTGTTTTCTAGTGCTTTCAGTTTATCTGATCCCATTCATACGCTCCTGTTCAGCCATTCTCTCAGGGTTTTTTTTCTTTTTTATTGCCTCTCTTTATTGTCTCTTTCCTTCTCTCTATCAGTCCTCTAGTGTCTCCTCTTGTCGAATTATTCAAAACCTTTTTCTTCCAATGCATCTGTTGCGTATTATTGGATCATCCCCAAACTACTGTTGTACATAAGTGATGTGCAAACGCTCCTTCTACTCAGGTCATGTGGAAAAGCTTTTAGCCTGTGATTGTTTACATTCAACAGGTCAGAACACTCATCTCAGCTCTCTGTTATACCAGCTTTGTGTTTGGCATGCCTGGGTCTTGGCTCGATGCCCAATCCCGCCAAATTAAACTCGTTTGCTCTGCCCGAAACTGTGAGTGCTGCGATCCAGCTGGAAATCAATCTGAGCAACTCTGACTGTTTCATTGATCTTCTGGCCAGTAGATCAGCAGCGCTAACCCTTTTCAGAGGCAGAGGACAGTCCCATCTGGATGAAGTGATCCATAAACGAAATAGAAACCAATAGAACCAAATGAACATGCATTTCTAATATACCTTTTCTGACATTATTGCTGCTGACTCATGAAAATGTTATCTTTTGTTCACTGAGTTTGGCTAATTCCACTTTTGCATTTAATCAGAGGTCTATCCCTGCTATTGAATAAATATAGATTTTAATATTCAAAATGTGAATTATTAAGATTAATTAAATTGTGTTATTCTACTGAAAATGGATTTCAGGAGACACAAGACCAAAAAAAAATATAAGATCCATCGTTCTATTGAGGTATCGCAACTGTTTATTGATAACTCAAACTAGGGATGCCTTTAAGTCAAAAAAATAATTTCCCAAAACTGCATTTTGATCAAAATGTATATTTGGCATTTGTTTCTTTTTTATTATTAATATTGAATTATTTTATGTTGATCTTTTCCCCTTCTTACCAAAAATGCACAATCATCAAATTGATACAGTTCACAGCATAACAGTGGAAACATATACCACTATGATACTGTTGCGCATAGCCTTGTATGGTTTAATATTCATGAAACATGAAATATATATAACAATAAGCACAATATTTCTGAGATACTTTCCTGTTTGCAGAATTACTGCTAAATTATTGAGAGATTTAAGCACTGTTGTTTTAAGAGAATATTTTGCAGTGACCTAACTGCCCCCAAAGTGTCATATTACTTTTATTTTTTATGGAACCTTTACATGCCTGTGCTGCTATGAGATTGTCAACTTACTTATACTTAAAAAGAAAAAGTAAGTTATTATAGTTCTCCTATACATATACTATTCATGTTTTCATCTAAAAAAAAGATATAGGAAACTCAGGCTAGTTTTAACTGTCAGCATGAGTCTTTTTCTAGTCACTTCCCCCGGTGTCCAGTGGGGGTCACCAGTCTTCTGATACTGGAGCTTCCTCCACAGGTGCGCCCGGTTACCTCTGACGAGCTGGGGCAGTATAAGAGGAGTGGTGAACCAGCTACTCGACGCCTGAGTATTAATTACTGCTGGTAAAACGATACTCAGTGCCCCCAGTGTTATAGCTTTCATGCTATCCAGTGTTTCTAGAATTTATGCTCCTGTAGTCTCTAGTGTTTTTTGCTAGTAACCATTGTGTCTCCGCCCCAGGTCACCTCTTGTCATCTTACAAAACCTACCCAACTAATTCCTCTCTGGCTTCCCTCATCATCTGGTTCTAACTCCTCTTGGCTAAGCTCGATCTGTCCGCTTCAGTAACCGTTGCTCTGACCTCCTCTGGATCTACCTTCATCATACCCACTGGAAAAGACTCCCCGCTGACTCCTCCCTTGCGACTCCATCTACTCCACAAAGTAAGATCGTTCCCATCAGTTTCATTCACTTACACTCGACTGTTCTCACCTCTTCTGTCCTCACGCTCAGAGGCTCCCCGTCTCCCACGTCGCCGACGTCGTCAGTTCCCTGCCGTTTCCTGTTTCCCCGCTGTTTCCCGAGTCTCGCCGACGTCCTCGGTTTTTCTGCCGTTTCCTGTTGCCGATCATCCTGAATTCCCTTCCTCAAATATACAAAAATAAATAATTGTAATATCTCCTGAGATTTCTTTGTTTATGTGGGTCCGAAGACTAAACAGCAGCATGACAGAATACTCAGGCCAAATGGACCTAGAGGAGAGTCTCAGGAGGGTAGTATCAGATCAGGCCACCATGCTCAACTCCCACGAGTCCGTCCTCCGATCCCTGTCCGAACAACAGACTACAACTAATCAAACCCTGGATCAAATTACTTCACTATTGCAGAATCTTGTCCCCAGGGCCACCGATCTCGTTCCCCCTCCGTACGAAGGCGCTGCAACCATCAGTCCCCATCACGCCCGGTTAACGAAGTTCCGGGTCCTCGAGGGGTTTCACTTCCGGTTCCGGAGCGGTATTCCGGAAGTGCTGACGGCTGTGAGGGTTTTCTGATGCAGTGTTCGTTGGTTTTTACCTATTCACCTCAATCGTTTTTCAATGATGATGCCAAGATGGCGTTTGTGATCGGACACCTGTCCGGTTCAGCGCCTAAGTGGGCTGAATCACGCTTCCTGAGATATCCCGAGTTCAATATGTCATTTGATGACTTCAGGGAGGAACTTCTGAGGACTTCGGTTTCGAAACTGATTATCCGACGGTTGCTCGGAAGATTCACAGACTGAGACAGGGTTCCAGGACCGTGGCTGAGTTTGCCATCGAGTTCCGTACACTGGCGGCCCGGTTGGGTTGGGACCCTCGCTCCCTGAAGGATACTTTTCGTAACGCTTTGAACGAACCCCTGCAGTATGAACTCGCTCTCCCTGATGAACCCCATACGTTAGAGGATTTTATTTCTCTAGCAGCTCGGATTGATGGTCGTCTGAGAGAACGGGGTCATATAGGTATTAGCCGTAGAACATCTGTTGGTCGTGCCCCCACAGTCGTTCAGTCTTCGTTCCAGCCTCCGGTTGCTCCTCCTAGGGCTATCCCCGAGCCCCTAGACCATTATCCCCGGGACCGGAACCTATGCAGGTCGGACGAACCAGGTTAACCCCTGAGGAACGGCAACGGAGAATAAGGTCTAGGGATCGTCTTTATTGTGGTACCCTGGGTCATTATTTTGATGTCTGCCCATCTCTTCACAAGGAGAAGCTCCCCGAGAGGGTCCGTCTGTAAAGACTAGACTTCAGACGGATCCAATCACTAGCTCTAGTCTGCCTCGTCTTCTGCTTCCAGCCACCATATTATTCAATAGTAGAACACACAACTGTTCTGTGCTAATACATTCTGGCTGTGATTGTTTGTTTTTTCCTCTCAACAGCCCAACATTGTTTTCGGTTTTAAGTGGCTACAGGAACACAATCCAACTATAAATTGGACCAATAGCACTATTTCCTCTTGGTCAGCACATTGTCTCTCTTCATGTCTCCAGGCTGCCGTTCCTTCCAGCCCGCCCCTAGAGGACGTCTCCATCGACTCTCAGGATCTTAGTAACGTCCCCCAGGAGTATCTGGATTTAAGACAGGCCTTTAACAAGGATAAGGCCTGGTCACTACCACCTCACAGACCATACGACTGCGCAATCGATCTTCTCCCCGGAGCCCCATTGCCATCTAGCAGCCTGTTCAACATATCCCTTGAGGAGCGTGAGTCGGTGGAGACATATATTAATGAATCCCTCGCAGCGGGCATTATAAGGTCCTCCTCATCTCCTTTAGGGGCGGGATTCTTCTTTGTGTCCAAGAAAGATGGTTTGCTCCGACCCTGCATCGACTACAGAGGTCTTAATAATATAACCATAAAAAACAAGTACCCACTACCCCTCATCACCGCTGCTTTTGAGTCCCTTCACAACGCTACTATATTTACCAAACTGGATCTACGTAACGCCTATCATCTTGTCCGCACTCGCCAGGGAGACGAGTGGAAGACAGCCTTTAAGACACCCCTTGGGCACTTCGAATATTTGGTAATGCCTTTCGGTTTGTGTAATGCTCCGTCCGTGTTTCAAGCACTAGTTAATGTTGTCCTCCGAGATTTTCTAAATATTTTTGTTTTTGTCTATCTCGACGATATTCTCATTTTTTCCAACGATCCAGAGATGCACAGGTCCCATTTTCGTCAATTCCTCCAACGCCTCCTTCAGAACCGTTTATACGTCAATGCCGAGAAATGTGAGTTCAATCAAAAATCTATCACATTTCTCGGTTACATTTTTGAGAGCGGGCAGATCCGAGCAGATCCCTCAAAGGTCCTTGCTGTCACTGACTGGCCCACACCCAACACCTGTCGACAGCTTCAACACTTCTTAGGTTTCGCTAATTTCTACCGCCGTTTTATAAGGAATTACAGTCAGACCGTTTCCCCGCTCACTGCACTTACCTCTATTAATAGAACTTTCACTTGGACTCCTGAAGCAGAACTAGCCTTTAATAGAGTTAAGACTCGGTTTTCACAAGCTCCAGTTCTAATCCAGCCAGATCCCGTCTGTCAATTCACCCTGGAGGTGGACGCCTCCGACTTGGGAGTGGGAGCCATCCTCTCTCAGAGATCGGAGGAAGATAACACTCTCCATCCCTGCGCTTTTTTCTCCCAACGTCTTTCTCCTGCTGAACGTAACTACGACGTGGGAGACCGTGAGCTTTTAGCCATTAAACTAGCCCTTGAGGAATGGCGTCCTTGGTTGGAGGGTGCTAATCATCCAGTATTGGTTTGGACCGACCACCGTAATCTGGAGTATATCAAGTCCGCCAAACGCCTCAATCCCCGACAGTCTCGATGGTCCCTATTCTTTTGTAGGTGTAACCTCTCTATATCTTTCAGACCCGGATCCAAGAACGTTAAGCCTGATGCCCTCTCCCGACAGTTCTCCCCGGACGACAGTTTTCCAGTTCCAGCTCCCATAATCTCCCCCGATTGCGTGGTTGGCTCGGTATCCTGGGAGATCGAGGGCATCATCAAGGAAGCTCTCCTCCATGAACCAGACCCCCGGACTACTCCCCAGAAGACCATCTACGTTCCCACTTCAGTCCGTTCTAAGGTTATACACTGGTTCCATACATCTCGCCTGTTTTGTCACCCTGGTTCCAGCCGGACTATTGCATTGGTTTCCCGTAGGTTTTGGTGGTCCTACCTTCACAAGGATGTTATGGATTACATCCACGCCTGTCCCATCTGTTCCAGGAATAAGAGCAGTAACAAACCCCCGTCTGGCCTTCTGCAGCCTCTGGAGATCCCCAAGCGTCCCTGGTCCCACGTGGCGGTCGATTTCATCACCGGCCTCCCATCCTCTCAGGGTATGACCACCATCCTCTCTGTTATAGATCGTTTCTCTAAGGGATGTCACCTCATCTCCCTCCGTAAATTACCCTCAGCTTTTCAAATTGCCCGTCTCCTGGTTAAGCATGTCTTCCGGTTACATGGTATACCGGTGAACATTCTGTCTGACCGTGGCCCCCAGTTTGCCTCGCAGGTTTGGAGACATTTTTGGGCTGCGCTGGGGGCCAAGACTAGTCTGACTTCGGGTTACCACCCGCAGTCAAACGGTCAGACAGAGCGGCTGAATCAGGAGGTCGAGGCAGCTCTCCGGTGTCTGACCTCTACACATCAAGCAGACTGGAACCAGCACCTTCCCTGGGTAGAATACGCACACAATTCCCACGTCTCCGCATGAACTGGTTTGTCGCCCTTTCAGATTTCCTTGGGGTACCAGCCACCACTGTTCCCCTCTCACCAGAGGGATATCTCGGTGACCTCCGTGCATCATCATATCCGCCGTATCCAGAACATTTGGAGGGAGGCCACATCGGCCCTGCAACGTTCCTCTTTTGCCAACAAGAGGTTTGCTGACCGGAGACGCACACCAGCTCCCACCTACTCCCCTGGTCAGCAAGTCTGGCTCTCGTCCTGAGATATCTCGTTAAAGTCTGTGTCCCGCAAACTCTCACCTCGTTTCATCGGTCCCTACACCATCATCTCCGTGATCAATCCCTCCTCTGTTCGTCTCAGTTTGCCCCCTTCAGTCCGGATCCATCCTACCTTCCATGTTTCTCTGATAAAGACGGTCCTAACCAGTACTTTGCGCCCTCCAGCCGACGCCCCTCCACCCGCCCGTATGGTTGATGGGTACCCGGCTTATCAGGTCCGGAGGATCGTGGCCACCCGTCGACGAGGTCGTGGCCATCAGTTCCTTGTCAACTGGGAGGGTTACGGTCGCGAGGAACGTAGCTGGGTGCCTCGTTCATTTATTTTGGATCCTAATCTTATTGACGATTTCGAGGCATCTAGATCATCGTCTGGACTGCCAGGTGGCGGTCCTTGAGGGGGGGGTACTGTCAGCATGAGTCTTTTTCTAGTCACTTCCCCCGGTGTCCAGTGGGGGTCACCAGTCTTCTGATACTGGAGCTTCCTCCACAGGTGCGCCCGGTTACCTCTGACGAGCTGGGGCAGTATAAGAGGAGTGGTGAACCAGCTACTCGACGCCTGAGTATTAACTACTACTGGCAAAACGATTCTCAGTGCCCCCAGTGTTATAGCTTTCATGCTATCCAGTGTTTCTAGAGTTTTTGCTCCTGTAGTCTCTTGTCTTTTTCTAGGAGTCTCTAGTGTTTTTTGCTAGTAACCATTGTGTCTCCGCCCCAGGTCACCTCTTGTCATCTTACGAAACCTACCAACTAATTCCTCTCTGGCTTCCCTCATCACCTGGTTCTAACTCCTCTTGGCTAAGCTCAATCTGTCCACTCCAGTAAAAATCATCCGCTGCTCTGACCTCCTCTGGATCTACCTTCATCATACCCACTGGAAAAGACTCCCCGCTGATTCCTCCCTGGCGACTCCATCTACTCCACAAAGTAAGATCGTTCCCATCAGTTTCATTCACTTACACTCGACTGTTCTCACCTCTTCTGTCCTCACGCTCAGAGGCTCCCGGTCTCCCACGTCGCCGACGTCCTCAGTTCCCTGCCGTTTCCTGTTGCCCCGCTGTTTCCCGAGTCTCGCCGACGTCCTCGGTTTTCCTGCCGTTTCCTGTTGCCGATCATCCTGAATTCCCTTCCTCAAATATACAAAAATAAATCATTGTAATATCTCCTGAGAGTTCTTTGTTTATGTGGGTCCGAAGACTAAACAGCAGCATGACAATAACTTCCCAACTACAGCCTTAAAATGGTTTCCCCTAATACTGATGGAGACAATTTCAGAATACGATGCTTTATTTTTTTTGTTTCCACACCATACATACATTTTCTCATTTTTGTCCAGTTGTAAATAATTACAGTTGATTTTTTTCTGAGCAAGAAAAAAAACTGTAGTGGCCTTCTTTCAGTCATCTGCCTGGCAGTGAGCAGCAGCAGGTGGTGAAGGGAAGTAAAGATTTTTGGCATTCTATGTTTCCAGCAGCAGAATAAAAAAAATATCAGTCTTTATTTACTTTTTGTCTTTATTTAATCAAAAAGAAAAACATACTTTTTCCAACCACCTTTTCCCAATCATACTTTTTCAGTCCACTCATCCACTTCAACCACCTTACAACCACTTGTGTTGAAATGTATTAACCTTTTGCTATTAAGCCACATTTTCACTTTTTTTTTCAGAAACAGAGTCAAAAAATGAAAACAATAAACTAGTGCAAATGGATTTGCTTCTAGGGAACATATTTAATTTAAGAGCTTACTACTGGATTTAAGTTTAACATTCTGGATGATTCTTGTCCGATTCCACAGCAACATTAGTTGCAATCTTTATCCCTTGGTCTAATTTTTTAAATTACAATCCACAATTTCAATGGAAACCAGTGATATGGCGTACTATGAAGTATATGGCATCTAATTTTGACCATGTATTCAATTTTTATTGTTATTTTAATTCCTAACATAAAAAGGGAGTTTGAAGAAAATGTAAACACACATAATTTCAAAAACAGGACTAAAACCGTTCTTGTTTTTTTTTGCTGCTTTTTAAGGTTTCCCAATTATTATAGTCAAACCTTTACAGTTGTGTCCAAAAAGGTTTGAGGGGGACTTAGATGTCGAATTTTGCATTTGTTGCACCTTTTGGGATGACATTTCACACTGTTTTAACTTTATTAAATGTCGGTATGTGTATGTTCTAGGTGCAAACAGTCATTTTATATTTATTAGAAAAACATTTGACATTTGACTTGAGATGAATATGAAAATAAAAAACACCATAAAACAACAGACAAATGAACTTGCCTCGAGCAGCAAAGGTGGGAGACTTCAGAACTCCTTAGTCATGCCAAGAAGTGGGGCATCCTGAGTCTGTGTGTGAGGTTGCTTCTCATCCAAGAGAGTGGGCTTCCTCCCAGTTCAACCATGGAAAGCTGCTATGAAAGAAGAATAGGATAAGGACATCCAAGAGTATCCTGTAGGCATCACCGGTCTGTGCAACACATCTCAGTTTCAGATTTTCTCCATAATGGGACTGAATGAAGCCATCTGGTTAGAAAGTGTAAATGTAAATACATTTGCACTGTGCCAGCTGAACATTTTCCACTCTTTCTAAACTCATTGCTGCTGCAGAAACGTGCATCAGGACTGTTTTTTTTTTAGATTATTGCATAAAACATAATTCTTCATCTTAATGTTTGAGATATCTATTTCACAAATGTAGATAAATCTGTTTTTAGCATAACAATGGTACTTAATGTGACTTCCAGTAAATCAGTAAAACCCAGGAGATGATTGTTTTCTTGTTCCAGAACTAAATCAGACAAGTGGAAAAGAGCATGGCAGTTTGCTTGACACAAAAATACCTCCATCTGAGGAGATTTGCTTAAAAATTAAGCTCAAGAGTCTTCCTTGACCTTCATTTCTCCTATACATCCTTGGAGCTCTCTCTGAACATCTCCACAATGCCTTGCAGCTCTCCGCCAGGGAACATTATTATGTAAATCAGTCAGGTCTCTGCAGAAGGTGTTTGGAGGCATCCCCGATGACCAGATTTAAGCAAACATGCCGACAGGCGATGTGATTAGATCGGGATGCTTTAAAGGAGTGAATCCATCCATGCCTATTACATTTTTTATTTTTTTATTGTAAAGCAACCACAAGCAGGTGAAAAATAATGTTTTCTAAAAATAAAAAAATATTGATACAGCGAAAAAACTCCCTAAAACAAAAACAAAAGAAACTATTAAGTTAATACAAACTTGAACAATGTGTGAAAATTATGATTTGCCTTGCCACAGTTGAATGAAGCCTAAAACCCTGATATCAAACTAGCAGGGATAAAGTGGAAAATTATGTTTATTATACCTTATCCACTAGCTTTTAGGGAAAATTATTTTGTGTTCTTTGTCAACGTACACAAAACATGTTCATTTGTTGCATTTGTTTTATTGGAAGCACAGGGAACTCTGGGTAGTTAGGTTTGGGATGACAACTGTCTAAGAAAAACAAAAAATTAAAACCAGAGAGTCCCTTTAAAGAGCTTAAAACTGATGTAACTATTTGTAAAAAAACATGCCTTTACACCCAGTGGAAACCATCTTCACACTATCACAGCGTTCCTTTATTGGCTTTTTGTCGAAAATCCGCCAAAGTGATGTCGGGTACTATTGTGCCTTTGTGTTTCAGCTTCATGCATTTTGTTTGCATTTTCATGTTTAACAGCCAAAAATACTGAGGGCTCACTTGTTGACATAAACAGGACCCGTAGACTCGTCGTAATGACTAACTAAACCCCTAAATCAACGTTTTTTTTTGCAAATAAATGGTATAAATTAGAGCCGCTATTTTATGTTACTGTGAAAATTTGGACTTTTTTAGGTAAACTTGTATAATTGAGCAATATCTGACTTAAAAAACATAATTAGAACTGACCCTTTTTTGGTTGGAGCATTGCTACTGCTGTTGATTTGTCCTGTTGGTTAGAATTGGCACAGCTTCCCTAAGAAAATCTCCAGATGTAAATGAAACCTTCTGAAAGACAACATATGTTAGTCTGGAAACAAACACAGAGTCTAAAGATCCGTTGTGAAATGTGGTTCTTTGTTTCACCATATCTTAGCTTTGTGACCCAACACAGGTTTATACCTTCCGTTTTACAGTTTCATCTAAAAACAATGAGATAGTATGTTAAAAGTGAAGAAAAAAGCTGTCAAAGACACTAAAAATTTAGATAGACATTGTAAAGCTCTGGAGAACTGTTTATAAAGACTATTTGCAAGACTCTTATTTTAGGGGCATTTCAGATCTGTACGTAGGTACACCATTTAAGCTGCCATTCTCATTTTGCTTTTCTATTAACATGATTTGATTGTAAGCTTTGTGGTGACTGTGAATACAACTTAACAGCAAATCTTTTTTTAGCCCTAATCTTGTCTCATGTTATTCCCTCTGATTTCTTTTCTAGTCTGCTCCTTTTATGGTTGCTCTAAGACCAATCTGTTTTATAGATAAGAGGTTTGTCATGAATGTGTGCATTAGCATATCTGATCACTGCCAAAATTGCAGCTTAGCTTAAATTTTATTTTTGCCAAACTTGTCTTATCTTCGCTCATTTCTGCTGCACCGCCGCCATGTTGAGAGCTTAAGTACGGCTCTAACCATGATTATCCAGTATACATCCAGCAGAATTGCCTCTAACATGTGATTAAGTGTATTTTTACTGTCATTTTAATTTAACCTAACTCAAGCCTGTGATATTATTTTATAGCCAAACATCGCTTTACGTTTTATCAAAATCACTAGCCTCTTTAAGATTTTTTTTTTAAATACAAATTTTCTCCAAACAAATATCTATTATAGATCTACCTCAAAAAAGGTCAATTGGTTGATCTTGTTGAATATGTGAAACCGAAAAGGCTTCAAAACTTTGTGGTAGTCTCAAATAGGTTTTTAAGGCAGGATAAAGTTCAGGAAAGGAATAATAAAAGTCACTGTCAACCAGAGGTTTATATTTTGTAATCTGAACAACGAATCCACATTATGTCAAATAATGAAAATGGATTCATGAAAAAATGTTTTTCTTGCAGAGGAAAAAAAAATACACTCTTTGGTCCCCAGTAACTTTGTATTCAACCTAATATCGAACGATTGGATTTATATTATGTCAAGGCAATCTCACAACTTTTTCCTGATCCTCATAGACCTGAATTCCAAGTTTGCTTATGCATAACCAAATGTCTAAAGGTTCTGATGTTGATTAGGACGCTGAATCTGAGCTCTGCCGCCACACTGGACAATGGAATTACAGTCTACAGTAGGGCAGCAGCGAGCACTTCACCAGCCGCAGTTATCAGTCGACATGACTCCCTAAACGAGGGGTTTCCTCTACTTGCAAGCTCTTGCTTGAGACGAAGAAAATCCTGGTTCATGTTGTCCTAAACCAGAGACGCTGTATAGCATCCTGTCCATAACTCAATGCACTTTCAGTTTTCAGTTTTGTTCACATTTTCCTACAAATAAAATACTGTAAATAATGAAAAGCATTATGTTAGCGTTACCCCTGCAGTGAACAGAATTTTATTTTTATATTTATAGTTTGTATCATTTGGAAAATGTCTGTTTTGTCTAGATGTGTGATACCTGCTTTTTTATTAACATTTAAAATGGATCTGTTTTTAACAACTGTGCAACCTTTGAAAATCGTTTTTACAGGTACAAATAAGACAATAAAGAAAAAGATTTAGCTCCTCGGAGATGAGGCTATGGTTTCTTATCAGGATGAAGATGGAAGTCCTATGGGATGAGTCTCTGTTCCAAGCAGAGCAGATGATGTAATTTATATTCAAGTTATTGCTGGATAGAAAACGCTTAGGACAGATGGATCTAAACATGGTCTTCGGGAATGAGGGTGTCTCTGCAACCTGTCGTGGCGACAACGAGAGGTTAGCTGAAGGAGAAATCTGCTAACTAGAGAAACACCAAAATGACCCTTTATTTTTAATTTTTCATTACCAAGTTTTGATACTGCTTTTAGCTAGTTATGGTTTTCTATGAGTAAAAAAATATAAGTCACGTCAATATTTATATTTGTAATGCTAACAAACCTGAAAGAGACAATAACTAAAGTTTTGGGTTTCATATTTTGTGCCTCTCAGGCACACTGATAAAAGTTTCTTTTGGTTTTCAATGTTATTTGTCACCTTCAGATTTAGCTGTTTTGAGGTGCAGGTAGAGTAAAATCTTTGGATTTTGAAGTGAATATCTTCTCTTCAATTCTTTGCAAAGGCTCAATTCCTCCTGGTGAAGATGTAGGAAGGGTGTCTTTCTGATAACTTTTACATAAAGGTCATTGAAATGCAGGCATGGCTGCACACTAGAAGAGCGCAGCAGCTCTTTGGAGTCTCTTGAATTCTCTGTTTTGTTCATTCAAGCAGGAGGTTTGTTTCTTTCTCTTTGGATAGTTTTTGTGAGGCGGTCCCAGACCTTGAACTCTGCTTACAAACTGAGAACAGGACATATAAAACAATCCTGACATCTGTTTGTGGATCCTTCCACCTCAGCGAATATAGATAGAAATATTGTGAGCATATCTTTGGTTTTACTTTGAAAATCTGGCTTTCAGTCTGTCTAGCAGCAGGTTTATGTTTCATCATTTTGAGGCTGTTTAAAGTATTTCTTTTTTTGAAAAAGAAAGTATATTTTCTTGCTGTCCTTTACATAAATGATGTGTATAGATGCTATTTCTTTTTAATAATATGTCAGCGTTTCTTCGCTTAGGTAAATTTGGAGAGATATTAAAACTCTGTGACCCATGGAGAGCAGAGGAGAGATTTCTGTGATAACAACAGCAACAGCTGGCAGAGATCTTAACAAGCCGGCAGACGTGCTCTCTGGTGTAAAGGTTCGTCCTTTGCAGCTTTTCCCAACAGCCTTTCTCTCCCGCCTGACATCACATCTAATGGAGCTGACCTGATCTCAGACCTCATTCCGCCGCCGAACCTGTAGCTGCAGGAGTCAGACGCCCCTGTTTGCTGCTACGCTGTCGTGATTTATCTTGTCTAATTTCCTTTAAGGGGAAGACGCTTCATCATTTGCTGTTACCCTGTTTATGCTCTCAGTGTGGGTGAGGATGAATCACCCGCTGGAGGCCTTTGAGATAGAGCTCTGCTGATCATCTTTAACTTTCAGACCCACAAATGTGTCTCTTGATTTTGCGTGTCGTGGGAATAAAATTCCGACTGTGCCCTGAAGCCTTCCAATCTAAATGTGTTTGATTTTAGACTGCGCAGGTTGCGTAGAATCGAAAAGTGCCTGAAGTTTTTAGTATTGAGAAAACACAGATGATGTCCAGATAACTTTGTGTCTACTCAGACACTGTATTCGGAATAATCTGTAAAACCCTAACTACAAATGCACAAGGCATAAAAAGACCTGCTGGGATTCTTTAATTACTAAAGAATGGGGGTTCAGTAGGAAGAAATTCAGTTTTGATTTGCCAAATACTGCCATGAGAAAAGTAGTGTTGTATATTCACATTATCTGGTGTTTTTTGTTTCTTTTGCACCATCATGTCCCAGCAATTTTAAATTTAACCATTTTGGTCACTATCTGTTCAGAAGGTATCTAACACCATGCCTGCAGTAACCCAAGTAGGTGGTAGATTAATGTTGCTACAGGATCCATTCGACTTTAACTTCAATCATTCGTATTGGAAGTCCATCATGTTATGATGGAAAAATCTACTGTATTAGTGGGATGGAGAGCACATACGCATATCTGTGAAAATATATTGACATTCTAAATACTAGAATTGGGATTTTTCTAATTTATGCAATGAATTTTGTAATTTGCTTCACGTTTTCTGAATCAACAGAGAACATTGGTTTATTTGATGGTTGTCTGCTTGACAGAGGAAGGAACAATCATCTGTGTTTCATTTGCCTGTAGTTTAAGCATTTAATATGGTTTGCAAGGTTTGTTATTTTTTGAATAATTTATTTCAGTTTTACACAGTAGGGATAGGATATGGTCAATTAAAATTAGTGTTTGTTTTTAAAATCATTTATGTGCCCATTCCAACGCCTTAAAATGTTTTTTTAAAGTTCTTTGTTTCCTTTTTCTTGTCTTTTGGTATTCACCATCTTTGATATAAGTAAACGAATTCATCCATTTTTAGTGTGATTCAAACAAGAAATCCATATGTGAGAAAAGAAACAAAGTTACAAAATTAACTTGTCTTATTGCATTACCACAAATAACATGCTGAGATCCCAATTTGAAATATTGTTCAAAAACTAAGCAAATGACAAAAGGTGAACATTCTAAAAGTTAATTAAATCCCTTTGTTCTCTCTAAACGGATAAATATATAAATACTTATTCCTTTACAAAGAAGAACAGGAAAATTCACATCAATATTTACAAATTTCTCACACAATGACCCTTCTTTCAAGCATTTAGTGTTCGTCCACGAGTATGGATAGATTTCTCCTCCCTTTCATGCATTGTCTTCTTGCCTTTTTATTCTGGTGTAGAACTTCTAAGGACTTTCATAATGCAGCTGTACTGTTGAGGGCTTGAACACTTAGTAGATTCTCCAACCACAGATTTTTCCAGGAATATGTGAACTGAAGTACAAATAATGATGTAAAGCAAGTGATATTAACTGGTATGAGTATGCGTTAAAGAGTATTGGGTTGTTGAGCCTTGGCTTCTGGATCTCAGCCAGTCTTAGGGGAAAAAAGTTACGGGAAGTCACATCAATGTGGAGCCACCTCTTGTTTGGTGAGAGATGATGGCCTGTTCGTGGGTGTATCAATTCCCAGTCCCATAAGCTGGCTTCTAACATTATTTTTGTGTTGGTTCACTTCTTACGCAGTCAAATCATATATGAAAGATATGAAGAGGTTTATTTGTTCCTTTGGTGAGTTTTGTGCTATCCTATTTTGCAATAGTCAATGTTATGCTGACCGTTTTCTTGTTAATCTTATCCCAGGTAAAATGTTTGTTTCTTTTTAGTCTTCAACAATGTAAACTAAACTACTAATGGGAAAAAAAATACTACCAAATAAAACAATCCTAGATTTTAAAGGACCAACAGCTATTACAGATTGATTACAACAAAAATATTGACAGAACAGTGTTGTAGGCCTAATTAGAAACCGTTTGATCAGAAGCTCCATATGCAGAGGCTGTTAGTGCTTAACGCAGATTTCCAGGTCTTTATTAAAGCAAATTATGCATCAATACCAGGGCACTATATCCCTAACATGTAAGTTTAATTGCACACTAAACACTATAATTAAGTTTAATTACCCCAAATCATTTCCATATACATTATAACAACAACTGTAATAGATTTGTTTTTCTTTTATTATGTCTCTGAGTTTTTATAGATGGTGGAGTTTTTCAGACATAATTACGGCTTCAGATGTTAAATGCAATGTAGTTGTAAGCATGACTTGACAGGAAGCAGCAACAACAGACATTCTAAATATGATCATTAGAAACTAAACACATGCGGTTTTAAACTCAACATTAAATGTCTCCTGTTTTTTTAATCCCGCCTGCATTGAAACATTGATCCATTATGACCACTGATGGCTGCTGAATACCCACTGTGGCACCTATTGATTGTAAAATGTCAGCAGCAGCATGTTAACACGCAAAGTTAGTTGTCCATGACCAGATAAGGATTTGATCATGGAGATTTTCCTCTGTCAACAAAGCTACTAAAATGTTCTTGAAGGAAATAACTGTAGGTGACAGTGATCATTTAAATGCATGTGGGACTGAAAGCTTTGTATGTTACAACCAAAAACAAAATAATTTTTTTTTGAAAAAGATATCTGTTAAAAAAGGCAAAAAGACTGTCATTAATTATATAAAAAGGGTTTTGAATGCTTGTTCTTGTGTAATGTTTTATTCTGCTTACACAATTAGGCCCTTTTTATGACATGTATGTGTGTTTGTCACTTTGGGCTGTTTAAGGGTGAATAAGACAAGGAAAAAAGTTGTTTCATTAGCTTCACTGGACTTTCATCAGTTTCCCTAAGATTGTTATGTTCAACCAAAATGATCTAATGACTCTAGCAATGCAGGGATCAAAGGCTGCAAGGATCTCTAGCTACTTGCTCACAGCAGCGCAGCTGGTCTGCTGATGTAACCCGTCTGTTTGGTTAGCGTCAGTTTCCATGATCTGAAGTCCTCCTGTGACAAGTAGTAGCGTGAACTCAAAGCAAGAGTGAAAGTCCCTCTTCATCCAATTTTAACAAAAATAATGTCTTTATCTAATGCATATTCTGTGGTTTTTCATTAAATTGATGCAAGCCTATATGTTTGGCCTTTATGTCAAGATTTTCCAAGTTTATTACCATATTTTTATGATCACTGTTTGTTTTAGTGACTGAGTTAAAGTTACAGTCGCTTGCAAGAATGTTAGTACTTTGGAATTTACCAACCTCAGGCTTCAATATATTGTTTTAGGTTTTTCTGTTTGACCAGCCCACAGGACTGCACAAATGTTTTATTATTATTATTATTTTTACTTTTTAATTTTTTTTGCAAATATCTGACAATTATTATGGTATTATCAATCTCCTAGTTTTGCTAAAATAATATCCAACAGATTTAGGTCTAGATCATTCTAACATATAACAATGCTTTAGTCTTGAACATTTATTTGTAGCTTATGCTTTTGGTTTTTGGTATAACCGCCAGTCTAAATCCTTTTAGAGCCCTGTGTTAAGCTCCATCCATCTTTCCATCAACTCTCATCAGCTTCCGTATACTTGTTGAAGAAAAGTATCCTGACCGAACAATGCTTTTAAAACATCTCTCCTTGTGGATGTTTGGTTTTCTGGCTATTATGTGTCCTTTGGACCAGAAATATGTCATAGAAGTTAGGTATACACTTTCTGGGATTTCACCAACTGTTATTTATTCTGCATTACATTTTACATCCACAACAGATTACAGAGCAAGTTAAAAGTAGATAAAAGCTACTTTATATGTCAAAACTTTATGTGCTGATTTTAATTAGTTTTTGATTTGATTAATTTAAGTGTTGTACACCAGGATATGGTTCCCAGCATGCATAGGCGTACAAAATTCTATCTCACAAAAATACGTAAGAATATCCTTTGAATCTGCCCACTTTAACTTCAACAGGGAGAGTACCAGTCCTCAACTAAGCCCACAATGACTTCCGTCTTCTTGTCATATTCATCAAATATTTGTGGTTGAAAAACACCCTTACTCTGAAAGTATGTTTTAAGTTTCAGCTTCTTAAAAATTTCTTCTCATCACTTATATTTATAGCTATAATATCTTTTAACTCTTTTTTTTTAATCAAAAGATAAATTATTTTGATCAATGTTATTTTTAACATAAAGACTAAATAATGTTGCAACCTCTCTAAAGTAAGGGTAACCTTGAGCTCAGTCCCAATTAAATATCTTCCTGGCCAGTGTCTCCTCTGGCATATGAACAAGGTTATTCCATAACCTCAATATTTCACATCTTTGTTTTATAAAACAAGGTTCCCAACCCACATCTCCCTCTACAGCTCAATTAGCAGCAACGTTTTGCACCCCAAGTAATCACACCATAGAGATACATCCCATTTGTAGTTCCAGGTGTCTCTGGAGAAACTGATTCCACTGGTTTGCTGCTTGTGTATTTCTATCCATAATATTTTAAATAATATTTTATATTCCAAGCTTTATTTTACTTGAACTATTTTACATTGCTTTGTCAGAGTCCGCTAAAAAGCCATATCCTTAAACTAATTACTTTCTTACTAAAAAGCAGTTTTTCCTCTCCCTTAATCACAGATTTATCTAATAATCGACAATAAACCTAATATGCATTCTGATGAGGCTCATTTGTCAGATTAAAAGTACCTTTTCAAATTACCTTTTGTGGCCATAAAACTACTTTTATTAAGCCAACTATTCAGTATAAAAGTTATTTATCTGATGTAATGTCATAACCATAATGACCACTCAATATAGCCACATTCATCGATTCATACTCACAAATGCACACACATTTATACATTAATATGCTAATCTATAGATTAAATGCCTAGGCCAGAGGTACATTAACATGTCACATGAGGCAGCTGGAATCAAACCCCAAAACAGTTGCCTTAACTTCATTTATAAATTCAATTTGTCAGTAAAAATTTGTAATAGACTTTAAAATTTGGCTAGATTTTATTAAAATAAGTCATTATTTTACATTCAAATGAATTCCAGTCACATTATTTTTATTTCACAATTCATGCTGGTATATTAAAATCAATTACAAAAACATAAACTTTAAGAAATTAAGTTTATCGTGAAACTTCCAGTCCTACAATGCAACTATTAGTTTCACTGTTAATGTGCTCTCTGCTTGGAAAGTGCATTTGCATTGGATCTGTGAGTGTAAAATACTGCTTTTTTCATCTGATCCTCTCAGACATTCAACTGACTTTGCGGGAAATTCTATTTTAACTAGCTATGACTCCGTCCGAAGGGGCCTAAAATATCTTGTAGAGTTAATCAGGGATAAAGTTAAGCTGTATATTTTTAATATAAGTTTTAAGCATCCAGTATCCCGAGTTGAGTGACTCTTATAAGTCTATGATAGCGTTAAATGTGTAGAATGCTGTGATATCTAATGCAACATATCTGCCTATGACACATCAATGTGAAGGAATGTGCATACCAGTTTTCTGCATCAGCAAGAACTTTTACAGGGAAACCCTGTTTAACACATAATGGAGTGCCCAGCTAGCTCCCTCTGTATAATTATTTGGCCACCAGTGAGGTGGGCAGTAGAGAAGAAAATATGTTTGGGAAAGGTCCTTGTTACGAGATGGGCAGCAAAGAGGCTACTTTTGGTCCTGAAAAACATTCTACTTTATTAGGCTTTGTTTATGCATTGTAAGTTTAATTTAGTCTCACCAAGCTACTTTTTCACGTATATGTCAGCCACAAGGAGATTGAAACATGAATTACAGGGTTTTAGTGTTGAGATGATGATAATGTTGAACAGATCGATTCTCCACTGTTATAAGTGGGGGAACATAGTGTTATCTCATCCTTGTAAAAAAATATGATGCATTTTTTGAGTATGCATCTTAACAACTTCAGCGCCTTGGTTCTGTCATGTTATAAGAGGGGGTGTTTGCTTGTGTCTTTCTAACTGCAGAGAAACATGAGATAGACAGTCTTAGAGTAGCAGACAGTAGAACACCCATCCCATGTTGGGAGAGCCAAGAAGACTTTCTTTCAATACTTTCACACAGACAGATTGTAGAATGTTTATGTTGTATATAGTCATGCAAAATGAAAAAAAAAGGAATTATAAATTCAAAGAAAAACAACAATAAATAAAAGCTTTGGGCATTTGGCTCTCGTTCACAGTCTAAATCCATAATAAAGATTAAGGCAAGAAAACAACATTTGGTTAGAGTGATAACAGCAACAGCTCAGTGGTAAAGCTAGGCGGATAATAGAGTCTGAGAACCTTATTAGAAGTTGCTTCACTTCCCCTTTTTAGCAAAAGACCATATTCATGATCGTGCTTGTCTATTAAACAAAACTCTTACTCCTACTTAACTTTGCACAGAAGTGTTTCATTGCTTAAACATGTTAAAATGAACCATTTATTGACAGTTCCTGTTTATAATGCTCGTGAAGGTAGAGAAACACAAAACAATGCATAACAGTGAAGTTAACGATAAAAAATTGTGTTTAAATTGCTTACAATTTTAATTTGTATTCTTTGCCTCTACAGTCAATAATAAATAAACCCTGACTATTATTTGTATTATTTTCTATTAAAAGGTCCATTTAGAGACTGTTTTTTCTTTTGAATAAATGGGGATCAACATTGCTGTACAATATTTTCTTGCAAGTTCTAAATGTTTGTGTTATTCGTACAACCCAAATTAAAACTCCATGCATCTTCTAAACAACTCTGTTCCATTTCCAATTTTCCTGATGAACAAAAGAATTCCCACAGCTTGATACTGCCATTGCAAATTTTTAGTCCCATGTTAGTTTTTCTCTACACAGCTCTTTACCAGTAAGCTCAAAAGTTTAATTTTGGTCTTAATTGAAAAGAGAATCGTCTTCCATGTGTTTGCTGTTTCTTCTACATAGCTAGTGCTACACTGCAAATGGAACGTATGATTTTATGTTTATGCACTTAGCAGACACTTTTATACAAAGCAAATTACAAAGCAGACACATTGTTACACTTATCATCAATCTAAACATAAGATATCAAGAGGAAAATCCGTAGTCAGAGTCAATGGTGACAGCAAAGAGCTAAAGGAAAGTACAAAGTAGTAGAGGGAGTATAGGGGTATGGGTAAGAGTTAGGATAGGAGATACTTTTTGAAGAGGTGGGTCTCCAAGTGTTTCTTGAAGATAGGCAGGGACGCTGCTGTTCTTCTGGGGCTTGGTGGGTCATTCCACCATCTTGGAAAAACACAAGAAAAACAGTCTGCATTGTCTTAATCTCTGTGTAGTTACTGTTAGACGACAATCCATTGACGAACGAAGTGACCGAGCTATGAGATAAGCCATTGCAAGAGTATTCAAGTAGATGGGAGCCGTACCCTTAAGTACTTTAAAGTCTAGCATCAAGGACTTGAATTTGACGTGGCCAGCCAGGGGTAACCATTGCAGCCCAATGACAAGAGGGATGACATTAGACTTTTGGGGCTTTTTGTAGTAGTTGTTGTTGTAACAATTGACTTCTTCTCTTCTATTTTGTATAAAACCACATCTTTGAAGTGAATGATGAATAGTTATCATGATTACTTATCAAATGTTTTTTATCTGAGCTATGGATCCATCCAGTTTCTTCAGAGTCGCCATAGGCCTCCTGCCTTCCTTCTGATTGAAGCTCTCCTTTCATTGATAGTCTGTGTAATGACACAGGTTTTGTTTACTTCATCTTCACAGCTCATCAATATTGTAAATTCTATTATTATAAGATGATTAAATTACACAAATGGATTCTGTTGACTTCTTTTTGAGGGACTACTATACTATAAGTATTTTGTTTGCAAAAATGTTGAAAACTAATTCTGCATCATCATAGTTTGTGTCTGTTACATGGCAAAATGTTAGATATTCAGTGAGGTTTAATTTGTAAAACATGTTTTTAAAAAAAACGTGTATTATTTTTATTCCACCTTTAAATTATGTTTTGGTTTCTGTTAGTTCTTCATGTAAAATAATAATTTGATAAAACAAACAAATTGGTTGTACTGTAAAATAGCAGCCTTGTGCTCCTCAAATATCACGTGGGATAAAGTCAAAAAGGAATGTTATTTTTTTCTTATTTTAAGGAAAAAAATAAATGTATTAATAAAAAGCGCAATCTTGACAGACCGTTTTCTTAAATTTGCTTTGAATGCCTCTTCACACTGTACCCACTTCAGTTTTCTAACCCCAATCCAGGCTTCATGCGCTAATCTGCATCCAAAGAGACACACTGACAAACAAGTGGCCATTTTTACCTCAACTGCAACTTGAAGTGTGTCTGAAGGTGACAGCCGTGTTTGCTACTCCACTTCAAAGGGGATTCAGCCGCAGCAGTCAGAGCTGTCGCTGCGATGAAAGCCACGGTGGTGCCACTTTTCCACTACCTGGAGAACTAACTGAAATACTACCCATTTCTGTGAGACAAACATACGGACTCTGAAACACTAACGGAGAGAAGAAAAAAAAATGTTCTCTGCACTTTTCTTTCTAGAGCAGATGATCAGATTAGATACTTGTCTAACTCTATGCATACATTTGCATTTCATTGTGTAGGAACCAATAACTTTGAAACTATTTTAACTTCTCAGTGCCTTCAAGAGACAAAGATCCCAGCACTCTGATAGAGATCTTTACAAATGAAGTCTCTGTCTTAATGAACAGGATGATTAAGAGTAAGCTTAGTTTCATTTATCATTAGACGGTTGAGGTCTTTCTTGCTGCAGATTGTGTAACTGAGGAGATTAATCTCTACATTAGGCTCGAGAAAGTGGAATACAGTGTGGATATCTTAACCCTTGGCGCTCTTACATTGTGCTCTAAAAAGAGAGACTTTTGTGTAATCCTTTAAAGTAGCCTTGATCAATAGTTCTCAAGGCCATATGAAAGTATGGTTTCTTATGACTTTTGCTGCTTCCGAGAAAAGTAAAGTTTTGTTCATTTGTTAATCCACAAACCGCTCAATATTTAGGGGATAAATATTACGAACGGATAGATAAATATACAAACGGATAGATAAATATACAAACGGATAGATAAATATACAAACGGATAGATAAATATACAAACGGATAGATAGATAGATAGATAGATAGATAGATAGATAGATAGATAGATAGATAGATAGATAGATAGATAGATAGATAGATAGATAGATAGATAGATAGATAGATAGATAGATAGATAGATAGATAGACACCAAACATACATCTTAATTATTTTTACAAAGTTCAGAATAAAGAGGGTTGCATAACTATTTAGTAATAATAATGAAACTGAACCGTTATCAATGTCACCTTTTTTTCTACCTTATTAACATTTACGTGCAGCAAACGCCATAGGATCAGATCTTTTCTGCCAAGAGCAACCACAGTAATAAAGACAGAACCACCAACTAATACAAATTGAGTGGTGGTTAACAAGTCCCCTGCCTCTGTTCTGTGTGCCAAAGCTCTTTGCTCGAAACTTGTGATTAGCAGCAGAGAAAGAGTATCATCCGGAATATTAATAGCAAGGACTCCTCATAATGAAGATGGAGTCAAGGGGTGATAAACACAGAATTTAGGTTTAACAAGGTCTTATTTAATCCGCCAGGGTTAATGGCCACACTCCCTCTGTGCACCATGATAAAAGCTTCCACCCACAAAATATTCATTACAGCAGCAGCTGTAAATAGTACAAGGAAATCCTTTTCTGCCAAATTTGACACAAAATCAATCAACATTACGTTGATCAGGAAGAAATCTTGCAGGTGATCTGTTGTTAAGATTCTGGTTTGAAACAATTTTTCAGTCAACAGAAAAAGCAAATGATTTGTAAATGAGCTGCATGTAAATTGTCTAAACTTTTCACAGGCAGCGAGGGACACAGCACACTGGAAACCTAGACTATGGAAAACAAAGTTGTTCTACATATAGCCATGCAGTTTTGCAATGCTATATTAGACAAGATGCATTACATTAAAAAGAAGCAAAAACAAAGCAAGAAAATCACAAATGAGTAACAGCTTTACCTTCTCTTCTCCATCATTAATCTTTCCAAAGCATAATACTGCATTTTATTACTATTAACAGTTAGAGATAATGAATATAACCAATTCAGTCAGGTCAGGCTGATATCTGCAAAATGAATGTAGTGTGTTGCTCCCTGGGGAAGGTGTAAACACTTCTGTACCAGCCACAGCTGCAGGTGGACTCCAACCGATTTGGATTTGTTGCTGTTTGCTCAGCCAAAAAACAGCAGTTTTTGACAATAAAACAGCTCTGAGCCAGCTGATTTGCTGTAAAGGTTTTCCTCGCTCATAGTAAAGATATATGTTTAAGCCTTGAAATATGGGATTACACAGTTACCCATGGTAGCTGTGCTGCATTTCAATTGTTCAACTCTTCCTAATATCGACAGAAAACCTTGGTTCATACACTTCTCCCCATTTTTAACAGGATAACATGTACACATCTAAAAAAAATGCAGTGTTTATTGACATTAAATAATGTCCATTTATTGTGAAAATGCTGCATTTTCATTCAAGTTATAATTTACACACCTCTCACCATGTATTAGATAATTACTGAAATGGAATAAGTAGATTTTTATTTATGAAAATGCTTTGTTAAATAATCTCTATGTGGCCCCAAGCAAGATGAGTTTTTTTGGAAATCAAACTAATTCTTTTTTTTTTCTTTTTTATGATTGCTGAGTGGGTGTGAAGTGATTTTATTTATTTTTTATCCCAAGTTATGTTTTTTGTTCTTACAAAATTTTAAATCAAATTTAAGTAGTGGAAACACTGAAGTCCTCCAACAGAAGATATCCTGATCGGAACAGCTCTCCTTCTTTTATGTCCTTTCTGTACATTGGCTAGGCTCATATTATCTCTAAGGCAACATGTGGCCTCCTTATGAGTGTTTTTTTGTGTCTTGAAGGAAGAAATATATAATTTAATTGGCTTGTATGTTGAGCATCCTGTTTACAATGAATTATGGAAGTGAAACAATGTGTTTTAGTGTCCACCTGTAATCACTGGCTGCTTGTTGGACAACTCTGACTATCTTCCACATGTAGCATTCTTAACTCATGCAAACTCTAATTTTGCTAACCTATTTAAATTTTGTGAGTTAGTAATCCAGTAAAATGGGTCTGATGTATCCTCTTTCATTAACAACCTTAAATCACTGTTCAGACTGACCATCAGAAGCTTTAGTAACCACCTGAAACACTATTGTTATGTTTATGAAGATTATTATGCCTGGGTGTCATCATTTTGTGTACAATGGGCTTGTAGTTTTGTCTTACTGACTTTCGTTTTTATAAATTTTGTGACATAAATTTCTAAACGTGTCTGTTTCTGTTGATTTTACTGCAACGAAGGTGTATTTGTAATTTTTTAACGTGGAACGATTACTTGAAGTCAATCAATCATTTATGACTTCTGGACGTCTATCAGGGTTTTTATTCAACTTGTTACTTTTTGGCTGCTGATTAATATATATTTTTTGTAGTCCTTAAATTCGACTTGATAAGTTAAGTGAGTTATTCCTTTACAGTCCATGTAAAAAAGTTTTCTGCCAGTGCCTTTTTGGGTTTTATTGTAGAAAAAAATCTTGTTATATAGGTTTCTTTCGGTTATCATACATTTAAATAAATAAATGGAAAGAAATTGAGATGAAAGTTAAAGACTTCACAACCAAAAAAACCGACATATCTGAAAACAATCGGGTAATCCATTAATAAACACTAATAAAGCAGACATAAACAAATTGGAAAAGGTCTGGACAATTTTCAAATGAAGAACATGTTAGATGCTATATGATGAGAGGCTTTTTTCTTAGAAAACTAATAAAAAAAGACCTGGATGTACATATTTGCACAGTATTATTTTTAAAAAGAACATAAGATAGCCGTTGTTGTTGTTGTTGTTGTTATTTATTGCCGAGGGCTTTCACACGGACTTGCCGGTTAAACTGTAAAATAAAGTAAAAACAAAACGCCAATACTTAGTATTGCAATAGTCAATAAACAGAAATTTAAACATATATTCAATAACTAAGTTTGATTTAACCAAGCAGTTATAAGCAGTTTACCCTTAGAACACCTTATAATATAATAAACATCCGCATTTAAAATATCACAGTGCAGCAAACAACAGATAACATTCAGCTAATTAGCTGCTAACTGCTAGCATCGCCAACTTCTTACTAGCTCTAGCAAATTCGCCAAAACCTCACTTAAAAACAAATAAAAAACATACCTCCTACAGTTTACAGTTAAAAATAATATAAACTCACCAGATAGACAACACTCATGAACATCGGCTGGTTACAGCAAGTTAAACAACAACCGAGGCGCACATCATGTCCGCCGTCAGTTTCTAGCGCTCTAGCGCCCTCTAGAAGAATGGGAAGAGTGAATTCAACAATTAGGTTCTCAAAAAGCATTTGTTGAATTAAAGAAGATGTTGAGTCAGTTTAAAAATCAGATTACAACTTTATAAACCATTTGTCATTCTAATAACTTGTGTTTTTTGTTTTTTTTCCCGGTCTTTTGTTTCTGTAGGAAATGCCTTTGTGGTTAGCCTGGCCTTTGCTGACTTGGTGGTCGCCATTTATCCGTACCCACTCGTCCTGACAGCCATCTTCCACAATGGGTGGATTGCAGGTTACATCCACTGCCAGATCAGCGGCTTCCTCATGGGCCTTAGCGTCATCGGCTCCATCTTTAACATAACTGGCATCGCAATCAATCGATACTGCTACATCTGCCACAACCTCAAGTATGACAAATTTTTCTCCAGCAGTAACACTATGTGTTATGTTATGCTCGTCTGGACACTCACAATCTTAGCCATCGTGCCCAATTGGTTTGTGGAGTCGCTGCAGTACGATCCGCGGGTGTACTCCTGTACATTCGCGCAGTCGGTCAGCTCGCTATACACCATCACGGTGGTGGTGGTGCACTTCATTCTGCCGATGAGCATCGTCACCTATTGCTACCTGCGCATTTGGATTCTGGTGATCCAGGTCAGGCGGAGGGTCAAGCCGGACTCACGACCTAAAATCAAACCACACGACCTTCGCAACTTTCTCACCATGTTTGTGGTGTTTGTGCTGTTTGCTGTGTGCTGGGCGCCACTAAACCTGATCGGCCTGGTGGTGGCGCTGGACTCCAGGTTGAGCCGAGCCATTCCAGAATGGCTGTTCACAGCCAGCTACTTCATGGCGTACTTCAACAGCTGCCTCAACGCTGTCATTTACGGTGTCCTGAACCACAACTTCAGGAAAGAGTATAAGAGGATTGTCCTGATTATCTTCAAGTTTCACTGCTGAGATAAAATGCTCAGAGCTTGAGGTCTTTTTTAACTTTAAACCCAATAGAAGAGTATTGAAAAGCCATGAGGAAAACAAATAAAAAACAAGAGAAGGGGTCTCATACAAATAACACTGTGAAATGAAGAAGCAGGAACATGTAGAACAAAAGAGAAAAACAGTGGGACTTTAATTGCTGTAGGTGAATAGAAGGATCAGGATGAAATAAAACAAATGACGCCGTACTGAGAGTTATCAGGGAAACCGATACTTTTAAAATGTAGCAAGTCAGTTAGAGATCGAAAGTAACTCTTAGTAATTTATGTCCTCATGACTCTTTTGGTAAGAGGGTCAATAGATGTCGATGAAAAGTTACTGTCTGCTTATATTTTAACCAGCATTACAATTTATTTATGTGTTGGGACATCCAATGTTGTGTCCATCCTCCTACACCTAACTCACTTTGATGCTGCTGAACTTCTCTGAAACTGAGTTTGTCTGAGCAATTTTATCAAAAGTAAAAGGTGATTAAAAAAAATTGCAAAATAGGAGTTTCTGGGAGGAAGTAAAAGAAAAAGAGCACAAAATAGAATCAAATTTAAATGATTTCACCCTAGTTTGCATTGATTACAATTAATTAGAATCAATCATAATTAGTTCTTTTGCAGTAAAGAATTGAAATGGAAATATAACTTTTTTAAGGTTTTTATATTTTTGAAATATTTAGGACAACAGAAACCGAGTCTTGCAGCAATTTAACTTAATATATTAATTAATTATTCAACATATCAAATGTTACTATTTAATACTGCAGTAAACACACAGGTGCCTGTTTTAAAATTTGCTTTCAAACACAAAAACACACTTGTATTGTCGTTGTGCTAAAGAAAAAAAAAAGACTAACAAAAAAAAACATTAATTAAAAACTCATCAGTTTGTCTTTCCATCTTCTGCCCGTTATTTAGGTGCAGGTTGGACAGGATTTTTAAGAAAAAAGGAAAATGTCCGATAGAACCTCGAAATCATATGGTTTGGGATTCATACAGCTAAACTTTATGGGATATCAAAACAGTTCAAGTTGGATTATTTTAATATAGAGGCACATTTTTTTAAAACAGCGCCATGAAATGACCAGATGTCAACCAGCTAGTTATTTAGAGACCGTGTTTTCAACTATTAAACAAAATGACATTTACGTTCAATGGACTATGCATCAACAAGCCTTTAATTGCTAACTAATTGATCAGATTTATCTTATATACACAGAACCTTTCCATCAAACTTCAGTAGCTTGACTATATGCAAAAGTCCAATTTTTTTAGGGCGGGTTTACTGGATTAAGTAATGATTGTACTGGTATCTGAGTCAGTTTATGCGCTGTTCTATTGAAATCAGCCCTATTTTGACTGGTTTTGCTAGTTTTGATTTCGTAAGACAGCGAGAATAATATATTGAACTGCAGCTGACCAATTTGCCTTTTGATTGACTTAAAATGCTGCAAATAAGATTTTATGTTTTATGTTTTCAATGTAAAAAAATAAGAGTTCTGGTTAATTTACCTTGAACATATTCAGTGCTAAAGAGAGGTTACAGAATTATCTTGATATTTTCAATATCTGGATATCAATCTTTGCCTTACCCAGCAATGTGAAAGTTAAAGCAGCAACCTCAAATATGTTTATAAGGTAACGAACATAAAACTATTGATGGTATCACTGTAGGATGACCTAACTGTTTAACTGTTGATGCTATACTTTTCAATGGTTTACTTATGTACTAACATCAGTTTCACCAAGGTTGGTCACAGACCTGGCGGAGAGTAGAGAACACTATCAAACGTCACATGCCATGAGGCTGGCCTTGAACTGCAGCTGTGTTCTGGAGCTGAACTTTAGTATATGGACATAAAATGGGGATTTCCTGTTTTTGGCTTCCGTCCCTGTCATTTAAAAGATTCTGAGTTGCTTTATTTGTTGCACTTGGTTTTCTTATCTTCTTACAATTTATAGTCTTACAATAGAGCTAGAACCAATACTGACTAAGAAACACATCGGGCTCATTAATCCTTTAAACACATCTTTGTATTATTCCCCATGCTGCCATACAAAAGGGTTTTAGATAGGCTAGGG
Source organism: Orestias chungarensis (assembly GCA_032876305.1). Lineage (NCBI taxonomy): Eukaryota > Metazoa > Chordata > Actinopteri > Cyprinodontiformes > Cyprinodontidae > Orestias > Orestias chungarensis. The sequence continues at coordinate 804,475 of JAVLVB010000433.1, read as the reverse complement.
ATAGTGAAAATTGTGAGTAAAGATTCTTCTAACTTGACAGGTGCCATTTTGGAAAACAATTATTTAAAGAGTAATTGAGTTCACAGATTGATTAAAGATCAGAGGACCATCCATTTTGACTGGTTTAAGAGGTTTAAAACAGCAGACGCTGCAATGTTCATATACACAACATACCATGAAACATTAGTAAATATTTAACATCTATACTGTTAAAAATGTGGTTGCTGCTTTCAAACAAATGTACCGTTGCTCCAGCTGTTTAAATCCAACTGGCTGTGACTGAGATAACTGTGAATCTGTTGGTTTAATTTCCAAAGGGTGCACTGAAAAGCGAAGCAATTTATCATCCCTGATGTAACTGGACCAAAAACAGCATGTGGCAAAATAAAAATATACACATGTGCTCTTGGAAAGGATTGGCGAGTTGCTGTTAATGAACTGGATTAATACAGCAGGAAACTTCAACCACCACAGCATAATAACATGGACATCGTCAAATGAAACAAACTTAACTACTGTCTTCAGAAAACGTGTTGATGATTAACATTTGCTAATATAGGTTGTTATTCCATTGATACGAGAGGTTTTGTTTTAGTTTTAAATAGCCAAAATCACCTTTAAGCATGTTGCAGTCTAACCAGCAGTTAAGCTTTTACAGCTCTTAGTATTTGATCACTTTCTGACAAGTTCACTGTGACAAGAAATGCCTCATATAGGACAGAGAGATATTACGAATAATAACTTTATGTAGGTTTTAGCATAACTGAAACTGGGCAATCAGTACCTAGAACAGGGGTGGGCAAACTTTTTAACTTGTGGGCCAGAATGGGTTCTAAAATTTGACAGAGTGGCCTGGCCAGGAATATGAGTGTGTAGCATCAATTTCTCCCATTTAGGTTCATATGTTTTACAGTTCATCAATACGTGTTCTACAGTTTCTTTCTCCCCACATCCTTCACATTTATCATTATTTTATCCCTCCCTATTAAATATAAAATGTCATTTATATAGGTATGACCTACTCTTAATCTGGTCATTATTATTTCTTCCCTTCTGTTTCTCATATTAATATTTCAAATTAATATTGACTTTTGTACTTTATATAATCTTCTTCCTTTCTTATCTTCATTCCAACTTTTTTTCCATTTTTCCATTTCTTCACTCTTAATAAGTGATTTCTCTTCCCCTTTCCCAAAAGGACCTAGAAAGTTATGGCGTGATTTTTGTGCCACCAGGTTTGCGGGCACAGAGCTATCTGAAGGAGCAATAATTGTGAGCGTGTACGTATGAATCTCAGGTGCGCTCGCTCAAAGGTGCTCAGACACGCGCTCAGCTCACTCTGCACGTGCTCGGCTCTGTGTCTGCGCTCGCAAATCTGCTGAAATGTTAGTGAGTCTGAGCATATAATCAACTTTGTTGGCTCATTTACATATAATGCTGAGTTGCGAGCGCAGACAGAGAGCCGAGCCCGAGCAGAGTGAGCTGTTTGGGCGAGCGAGCAGTTTGTCAGAGTTGAGCGCGTCTCCGAGCACCTTTGAGCGTGCGCGCGCACCTGAGATTCATACGCACACTCTCACAATTATTGCTCCTTCGGATAGCTCCGTGCCCACAAACCTGGCGGCACAAAAATCACGGCATAGAAAGTTAGACGCCAACGTGTCTAGAATAGTGCGCCATCTTTGGAGGAAACGAGTGTATTGCAGCGGAAAGGGAAATGAATGAGGCTTTGACACACCATGGGTTTCAGGCCGTATTAAAAAGTATAACGGGCCGTATATGGCCCGGGGGCCGTATTTCGCCCATGTCTGACCTAGAATGTTAAGCAGTATTTCTTGCACAACATTTATAAATTAACATTAGTCTAAAAATTATTCATAAAGCAAAGTCTAGTATACTGTGCTTATACAGTTCTTAGTAGTGAGAAGAGTTTAGAATAGAGCACTGATAAAAGATTTCTTGCACAGCATGGGTTTCCCCTGTGTGCAGATTTGTTTGAAAACCAATATGGTAATGGAAATTAGAAAAGTGCTCAGATTTGCTTTTAAAATCAGCTCTCCTTGTCTGAATTTGGCTTAGCAATATTCTATCAACTCATATTCCACCGGTACAGTATAGTTCGACTGTAACGCAGTGACTTTATTTTAAAGTGGTATTAATGACACAGTCACAGTGTTTCATTTCTTTTATGCTATTCATTTACTGAATAGCATACATTATTTGCACCTACACTTGATTTTGAGGTTTTTTTCTTCCATTCTGAAGCAATGTAGAGAGAGAAATGTAAATAGTCTCTCACTTATTTCAGTTAATAATTACTAATAATTAATCAGTTACTTATAAATATATCAGTAATTAGCTTCTAATTAAAATCCTAAAAGATGCAATAATATTTACTATGACATGGATCTGAAACATGATACTTTAAATAATGACAAAGATGAAAATGAGGAATTAAGCTGTGATAGTTCTGAATGGTATTCTGACCATATCACTGTGTTTCTGACACCCCTTAAACGTATATACC
>JAVLVB010000433.1:791754-801851 GCA_032876305.1 Orestias chungarensis | reverse complement strand
GACTGACTGCTCTGGGACCGTTTCCCACCAGATTTAAAGGTCCACTAAGGACACCAAAACTGACAACAGGGCAAGCAGTTGGAAGGGGAGTTTGTTTTATTTGTGCCAAATGCTGCTGGCTCCCATCCTAGTGTAAGTATTTATATAAAATCTCAAAGTGAAAGCACTAACTCTGCAACTTCAAAGTTTGGTCCAGATGAGAAAACATAGCACCCACTTTAAATAGCAACTTAGTTACATTAAGAGCTTTGACATTCACATTATTTCAGTGTTGCATTTATTTCAACAAAAATACAAATAAAAAAAAATTACCTCAGGATTTTTTTAAGAGTATGACCTTAAAATTATTGACTTTTATATATTCTCTCTTTAATTTAAAGTAAAATCTTGGATGGACTAAAAATTAATCAACATCTTCAGATGGTTAACTTTCAATATATTTTTTTTATTTGCCTTATGCAACTGTTTCTGTGTATTTTACTTTTTTGCTATAAAGGGCTACTAGTCTAGTTTAGCAACAACCTACCCAGACTGGCAGCATTATTGATATTTTAACCGGACCTTCATGTTTGCTTCTATATCATTGTATGGTGGATTTAAAACATTTTTTTCTTTATCTGTATGGTTTAAACATATAGTTTTTTTAGATCACTATACAACCAAAGTATTTATCTAAAATTCTGATTAGGTTTGTATCCAACTATTTGGCTCTGAACATGTCAGAGGTATTTTGTCCCATAATTCTTTCCCTCATGATTTAGTAGACATTAATCTCCTGTAGGTTGAAGTCTGGGTTTTTATGAGATCATGACAACGACTTGGTTCTTTTTTCAGCCATACTCTTCTCTGCTGTTTAAAAGCATTATCATGTTTGTGACAGAGTCAAACAGAACATTTTGTCATACAGAAAACTTTATGGTTAATTCAATGAACACAAAATGTTCCCAAAGAATAAACCCTCCACCGTTATATTGTTGTGCTTGGTTTTTTGGCATACATGAATTAGTACATTTTGGCCAAATATCCTAACTTGAATCACATCAGTTAAAAGGATATTCTGCTTAAAATGTGGCGGTCTATTTGAAAATTTCTAAATCTAATCAGTATCATAGAAAAAAAAAACTTTAATCAGTCGATTCCCCCCAAAAAAGCCATCCTTTTTCAGTCTTTTTTCTAACTGTACTGTGATGAACTATATTGTTCAAAGTGGTCTGCAGCAGGGGCTCTTAATAGAGTGTTTAATTATCTGTTTCTGGCTGCAGCTTTCTTTCTTAATTCAAACCAGTGAAGGTTGTTTTCATTTCTGCAATTACTAAATGAGAGCTAACGGTATCTCTAACTGGAAATTAAAAAAGTAGTAAAAAACTAATAAAGGTTTCCCTAAACACCATTACTAAAAATGACTATAAAACAGTGTTTCAGTGATATCAGTGAGGTAAAGAAAGTAAGCACTGTTTTATACTCAAAAATGACTTCATGAGGCATTTTCACCAGGGATCACAGCATCACAACATATTCACACTTTCCAAAGTCTGCAAATCTGGAGGAGTTTCATAAAAATAAAAAATAAAAATAAAAATAAAATAATAATAGATACGCCTGTTTTTTGTTTTTGTTTTCCAATGTGATCCTTCAGCTTGATGTAGAATCTATGTTGTATGTTAACCTCTTTTTTATTACCAGATAATCTTGTGCAAGTGGACTGGTAAAAGCCAGCTATGCCATTTTACTTTAAAATTGTTATTTTCCCATGTTTTTCCTTACCGTGATCAATGTCCAATGATTTTACCTGTTCTAAAACTGTTATTTTTCTTTGCCTGTTGTCGTCTTCACGTACTCTGTTAGTCTACATATGTTACACCTGTGGGCTTTCCTTGCATTGATATATGTGGTTCAATGACTTGAAACATTTTTAATCCAAGTAAAAAAAGCCCCAAATCTCAGACTATGATGAATTAAATCCCTCAAATTCAGAACATTCAACATCATACCAAAAGTAGAATAGGTAAGAATAAGATTAGCCTTTTTTACATTACTGAAAAAAATGTTCACATACTAACCACAATCCGAAATGCATTTTATTAATGTTTTATGTGATAGACCAACTAAAAGTTGTATTTGTCTTGTTAAATCACAATGTCTTATTTTCCTCCCAATACAGTAATGCATAACATTGTGTTGGCATATCTCCTGAAATTACAATGGTTTCGTCCCCTTTAGTGTACAAAGAGGATGATCCACAGGAACTGAATAAAAATGTCAGCTTTAAATTTCCCTCAAAATGTTATATCTAACCAAAAAACTAAAAGCATTTTGACCCATTTTTTTTTTCCTGCTAATGATATGTTAGTACCATTTTCTAAACCTGGACTGTATTAAAAATTCTAATCATAAAAAAACTAACCTATAACAATAATAGAAATCCTAATACCACTGAAGTAAGGGCTCATCCGAATATAAACTACGTTATAAAATTAGCTTTTCTTGAATTTCCTGCGTTCTAAAGCAAATATGTGTAGATTTACATTGTCAGTTTCTGTAGAAAGTAAATGAAGCATTGGTATTGGCGTTTTAGAGCCGCCCAAAGAGGGTAGTTGCAAATTTAATTGGCCCACTGAGGATTCAAAACTACAGAATCAGCCTTTTACCTGTAGTTATGTTTATTAACTGTTGAGGTATTTTTGTTGTTCGTGTTGAAAAACAATGCAATGAGCCAAGCTTTGTTGATGTTTGTGTGTTTGGAACAGCAGCAGCAAAGAAAAAAAAAAGGAGAGGACTTTTAATACCATCTCTGTATGTGTGGTCCAAGGCCAGCCAGCTGCAATGGGAGCTATCAGTATTCCGTATAAGAATGTAGCTGTTTTCCTTTCATACGCTGTTTTTGCACATCGCCATGAAGAATGTTTTATTGAATGTCTGTAATGTTGATGAAATAAAAGGAATCCACTGAGTCCTGGAAAATAAGTCTTAATAAATTTTTTTAGCACTGTGCAACTTTAGTACTTGACATTTACAAAAACACGCACACACACACACACATATATATATATATATATATATATATATATATATATATATATATATATATATATATATATATATATATATATATATATATATATATATATATATATATATATATATATTTGCCTTAAATTGTGGGTTATTTCATCACTCAAGCACATAGGGAGAGGCAGATATATTAAGCCAGGGATATTTTTTCTTCGCCTTCGGGTTTTTCCAGTGACTCAAAATCCTAAGTGAAGAGGACACAGAAATCCCTAATGTTGTGTCTCTCTGATTTCTGTAGACAGAACCCTGACAGCTGTCTGTTTTCTCCGCAGTTACACACACAAACCTGCACAAACTCCGTCACAACACCATGCTCTGTAGTCTGAAGGTGATGGTTGCGGTACCAGCAGGATCTGACAGGCAAGCTATCACCAGAAGCAACACTGCGAGTCAAGCACCGTCTCCAGCAGGGGATGAGGGGAGGATATGAAGTCAGATGGCACATGAGGAAAAAGATAAATGGAGGAATGGAAAGAAAACAGACAGAGAAGTGATAGCACTGAGGAACAACCTGACAACAGTAAAACAGATCATAGTATCTTAAAAGGGAATTCAAATTATACTCCCTTAACCTGTGAATCATATAAGGTCAACTGTCTCATGTATTTTTAATACAAGAAAGTATTCCGTAAACCTATTACATTCATTATACACTTAGGTGTACACTTCAAAATATTTTACAGAAAACTTAAAAATTCTAATCAAATTCAAACTTTTACTAGTGATTGTAAACCATCCCAAGAATAAATGCTTGGAGAAATAAGACCCAAAGAGGTGAGGATTTGGAGGCAGAAATTAGTCCTAAATGTCCTAATAAATACTAGAAATTGCCATTGATCACAGTTTGTAAAAGCAAAATTTCAACATTGTGTGCAGAGCTTGTGACACGGCATGATAAAATTATGGAAAAACCCCAATTTACAACCAAAATGTTTATAGATTCAAAGGAGCCATCCATAATGCCTTGTGACTTCATCAGAGCAGTGAGTCTCAAACATTTATTATTTTTCAATCAATAACTTAATTTTGATAAATTGTCCACATCAAGCACAGGAAACAAACAAAAACAAAACACAACCACTATAAACAAACCCACAATTTACCAAAAAAGGAATAGGCCGAAGCAAAGCTTTTTTTTGCCTACCCATTTTTTTTGTACCTTACAACCTACCAGGATATCTTCATAATTCATGTATAAATATATATAACATTGTAAGATTTTATCATTTTAAATTTTAAAGCTCTTTTAAAGTTCACCAAGAAAGGACATAACTTAAAATGATCCTTCAATTCATTCCACATTTTCACACCAATAACAGAAAGACATCTAGATTTTATCTGGCTCTTCTCTGTTGCACATTCAAATATAAACAAACCTCGCAAATTATATTTATTCTCTCTTAGCTTAAATAATTTCTGAATACCAGAAGGAAGACTGCTGTTCAACGCTTTATGCATTATTTCCAGTATTTTTATATAAACAATATCTTTGAATTTTAATGTATTACTTTAAATAAAGAGTGTAACTGTTGGTTCACGGTATCCCACCTTATTAATAAGCCTTATGACTTTTTTTTGCAACTTAACTAATATATCAATGATTGTTTCATTTTCATTTCCCCAGATCTCTGAGCAATTAGAAAAATAACTCATAACCAAAGAAGAATATATAATATACTAGCCTTTAACATTTATTAAATCTTTTATTTTAACCAATATTCCGATAGTTTTTGCATCGTTATTTCTAATATATTCTATGTGAGGCCTCCAACTAAGTTTATGTCTATGATGATCCCTAAAAATTTTGTCTCATAAACTCTTTCAATTTCAACTCCATTTATGCATAACTGTACATTATTATAGATCCAATTACCAGAGAAAACCATGAATTTAGTTTTTCCTTCATTTAACGACAACTTATTGTAGTCAAACCATAATTTCAACACTGCTAACTCCTTTTCTACTGTTTGTATTATTTCTTCCATATTTTTTCCATAAAAAAAGAAATTTGTATCATCTGCAAAAATTATAAACTTTAAAATACTGGATACTGCAAAAATACTGTTTAAATAAAGTATAAATAATTTGGGTCCTATACCTGAGCCTTGAGGCACACCACATTTTACTTTGTCTGTTTGTGACTTTGTGTTGTTAATTTGTACATATTGTAATCTATTACTCAAATAGCTCTTTAACCACTGATATGTAACCCCCCGTAGGCCATACAATTCACATTTACCTAATTGTTGTGCATGGTCAATAGTATCAAATGCCTTGCATAGGTCAATAAACACCCCTACGGTATTAAGCTTCTGGTCAGCTGCTGCAGCAGAGTGCTCTACAAACTCCATCACAGTTAAAGTTTTGGAGAAGTTGTTCCTGAAGCCATACTGGTGCTCATTCAGTATATTATATTTATTAAGAAAGGGGTCCAGCCTTTTTACGAGATTTTTTTCCAAAATATTTGAAAATTGTGGTAGCAATGATAATGGCCTGTAATTTGTTAATATTTGCCTGTGCAAAATTATGATCCATAGGATCAAAACACTTAAATTCCATTATTTGATCCATGACTAAATGGTATATTCTCCACTTCCATCAGTATGTATAAGAAAAAAAAAAGCTAAACAAAACAGTTACGTTAAGCTTGATTTGAATTATTACAGTTTCAAGAAATTTCTTGAGCCGCACTAAATCAGCATTTGTATATTTATGCGTCAGGTTTTTAAACATGTCAATATTGTTTCTTTCCTGATTATTTTCCTATTATTTCTTGCTTTTAAAGAAGTTTATTTGATTTTTTAATGGGCCCTCCAGCCATCCTGCACTAAAATATGCGGAAGCCTAAAGCCGCACACTGCAGGACAGGACAATTCCCCGCAGGCTTTCCAGAAACATTTGATGCAACGCTGCGCAGATCAGTGCTGCAGCCAGAGGAGTGGTATGAAACACACAGCACTCCTTAAAATAAAGAGAAGGTAGGGGGAAAGGGCTGAAAAGTTTGGATAAATGAAACTACTGCTGTTAAGGCCAATAACGCTGGAGTAAGTGTGACATGTAACATTTTGAACAAAATAAGAGATCACACAATACAGAAAGAATTGTGATGATGGTGAAGCAAAGGAAAGAGGTTTAAATGTCAGAAACAGAAGTAATTAAATAATTTTTTCATGCATATTATTTAGGTAGCTGATAACATACATGTTAATAAACTAGCAATATTATTTAAATTATTTATTTTTGGCATGTTATAGTTGGTCATTGCAATCCTCAGATAAAATACATATGCAATTAATTATTTAGCATGTGGTTGCAGCAAAAGAAAAAAAGACAAAAACCTCCAACAAAAATGTGATTCCTAAAGATTTTTTTTTTTAATCCTGACTTAATTTTTTCATGTTTTGGTTCGAAACGGACAGAAGAGGTTGTAGTTTTCAAAGGTCTGCTTGCTATAATGTTTAGAAAGGATAGGTTCTTTGTAAGTTGTCTAAGCTGGAATCTGGAATCCTGGAAAATTGAACAAGCAGTTGGAAGAAAACAGAAATCTATACAGGCAAATCCAATCAGCCTAAACAGTCAAATGATGGTTAAGGGAGTGGGAGCAGGTGAAACCGCTTTAGTATAAGCTGGCAGATGAGCAAACAAATGTCAGCATACAAAGAAAATACAATAAACAGACAAAAAAACTTATTAAACCAAAGAAAATTAAACACAAATGTAACAAATACCCTATCTCTGTTATTTCTGGCACCCTCAAGCGGTTGTATTTTCACAAACGGAAATGTAACCTCAGAAATTTCCGCTCACTAAACCACACACCGTCATCCAAAACCAATAAATTCTCTGTAGGTCTATGGAACTGTCAGTCAGCAGTGAACAAGGCAGACTTCATTTCTGGCTATGTAAACCATCTATCACTGGACATCCTTGCCCTCACAGAAACTTGGATCAAACCAGAAAACAGCGAGACACCGAAGCCCTCTCCACCAACTACAAATTCTCTCACACATCACGGCCTAGCAAAAGAGGAGGTGGTACGGTGCTACTGATATTCAACAAATGGAAATATACCTATTTCAGATCAGGAGCCTTGTACAACTCCTTTGAATACCACGCCGCCCTGACGACAGCACCTATTAAATTGTAACTACTTGTTGTATATCGTCCTCCCGGTGAATTGGGTGACTTCCTAGATGATCTAGACTCCCTGCTCTCCTCCATCCCTGAGCACGACTGTCCTCTACTTGTCTTTGGTGATATGAATATTCACTTTGACTCTCAAGATGCCGCAGATTTCTTCTCGCTAACTCACTCGTTTGAACTCCAGTGGGTAAGCAGACCCCCAACTCACAGGGCCGGTAAAGTACATGATCTTGTTTTAAGCAGACACTGCATGACCAACTCACTTAAAGTTACTCCTCTACACCTCTCAGACCACTACTTTATTCAGCTTGATGCTTGTCTACATCAACTACCCACTGCACACCCACCCACTGTCTCCTTTCGACGCATCTCCGCAACTTGTCTCCTGCCCACTTCCCTGCACTTGTAACCTCTTCTCTTTCACCCCGTAGCACTTTGTCATCTCTGGAGATAAATGATGCCACAGGGTCCTTCTGCTTAACACTGAGTTCCTGTTTAGACTGCTTGTGCCCACTGATCACAAAACCTGCAAGACCCATGCAGTCACACTCATGGCTGACTGACTCCCTTAGATTGATGCGCACAAACCTCAGAGCTACGAAGAGAAAATGGCACAAGTCAAAGGACCCATCTGATCTGTCACACCTCCAAATCCTGTTCTAATCCCTTCTCCTCAAGTGTCACCACTGCAAAGAAGGAGTTCAATCAGGACAAGATCCACAGCGCTACCGACACCCGGAAGCTATTTTCTACCTTCAAGTCTCTGTTAAACCCACCACTTCCTCCTCCTGCAACCAACCTCAAGGCAGATTCCTTCGTCAACTTCTTCACTGACAAAGTGGCAGCAATCAGCAGTCAGTTCTCAGACCCATCTACACAGACCACAGCACACTCTTCCTCAATGTTCCTTCCTGTGAACGCCGCTGAACCCATTGCTTCCTTTTCTTCATCTACCCCTCTCACTGAGGAGAAGGTATCAAAGCTTCTCACAAGCAGCCGTTGTGACAGCAGCCACTCATGTGATCAATGCCTCACTATCTACAGGAGCATTTCCAACCGCCTTCAAACAAGCCCAGGTAAGTCCCTTATTAAAAAAAACCTTCCTAGCCCCCACCCAAGTGGAGAACTGCCGACCGGTCTCCCTCCTCATTTTCTTTCTAAAATAATCGAAAGAGCTGTCTCAAAGCAGGTGACCAAATTTCTCTACCAACATGACCTCCTTGATTCTAGCCAATCAGGCTTTAAGAGCGGTCACTCCACGGAAACGGCACTCCTGTCAGTAACGTAATCCTTAAAAGAAGCCAAAGAGACAGGCCAATCTCAGCTGCATTTGATACTGTAAACCACAGCATCCTATTTACCAAGCTGGCAGACATGGGGATTGAGGGCAGTTCACACTGCCAAACATCGAAGCGACACCACCTCACCACAGGAGTGCCCCAAAGCTTAGTGTTGACCCCCCTCCTCTTTGCCATGTATACAACTTCGCTGAACCTAATAATCCACTCGCATGGCTTCTTCTATCATTGCTATGCAGATGATACGCAGCTCTATCTGTCCTTTCCTCCAGACGACCTGTCAGTACCAACACGAATCTAATCCTGTCTTTCTGACACATCTGCATGGATGAAAGATCACCACCTCCAACTGAACCTCTCCAAAACTGAACTGCTTGTTATCCCAGCCAAGGAAAGTATTCACCACAAAATCAGCATCAGGTTAGACTCCCTATCTTTGGCACCCACTAAAGTTGTAAGAAACCTGGGCGTCATGGTCGATGATCAGTTGACCTTTGCGGATCAGTTTGCCTCTGTCGCTCGATCATGTCACTTCTCTCTATTCAACAACAGGAAGATTAGGCCATATCTAACTCAACATGCGACACAGCTCCAAGTTCAGACGTTGGTCATTTTGCGCCTCTACACCCTCTTAAATTCTTACGTCATTGCCCACCCACTCCGTTCCTCCAAGGAGCGGCAACTAACACGACCAAAGCCCCGTGCAGGTCAATCTAAACTCTTCTCATTTGTGGTTCCTCGCTGTTGGAACGACCTTACGTGCACTATCAGAGCATCAGATTCTCTTTCCACCCTCAAGAAATCCTTGAAGACCCAGCTTTTCCGAGAGTATCTATTGCCCTGAAAGATCTAAAAGCATTTATTACCCCCCTGATATTACTTAGCCCTCAGTTTATGGTACTTTGGCCTTCTGTGTTTACCTAAATGATGTAAATGAGTGTCATCATTAATGTTAAATCCTCTCCTAGCATATTGCAGGTAAATTGCGTTGTAGTTCAATGTTAACCCCTGTTTTTTTAAGTCACTTTGGATAAAAGCGTCTGCTAAATGCATAAATGAAAATGTAATGCAAATAATACAATGAAACACAGAACAAGTACTTAAGGGAAAACCTAAAGATTTTCAAAATAAAACACAATTTATCAAACCAGCTTGTTACAACTCAAATAGAACCAAACAAAAACATAAGAAACGCTTGGAGAACAGATCCAAAGCAATAAATAAAAACAAAGTCCTTTAACCCATGATGATTATAGTAGGTGTCTTTATAGTAGGTGTCTATTGGAAAACGCTCTTACAGCCTTCAAAGAATCCATTCCACCTCTAATTTCTTCAGTATTCCAGAAAAACGCAGTGGAGGGCAACAAATTAATTTTATGCCCTACACAGATTGATGCTGTTGTTCATAGTATTACGTCCTCATTGCGTACAACATTAGACAATATAGCCCCCATTAAAAGGAAAGTGATTACTCATAGGAGGTTGGCCCCCTGGTTTAATTCAGAACTTTGTATCTTGAAGGGAAAAACCAGGAAATTGGAGAAAAAATGGCGGTTTTCGCTTTTAGAGGAGTCTTATTTATCC
>JAVLVB010000433.1:727300-791654 GCA_032876305.1 Orestias chungarensis | reverse complement strand
TGGCTGAGACAGCTTCTTGGATGAGAACATGGGCTGAGATGCTCCCAGTGACGTTCTACAACTGCTGCTATAAACTCTTTTATTTCAGTGTCCTGTGCTTCTAATTTAGCTTTCTGTCTTTTCAAACCCCCAGTCGGTCGTGGCAGATGGCTGCTTGTACTGAGCCTGGTTCTGCTGGAGGTTTCTTCCTGTTAAAGGGCCGTTTTTCCTCTCCACTGTCGCTACATGCATGCTCAGTATGAGGGATTGCTGTAAAGTCAACGACAACACAAGCCATTGTTTCGAGTGAATGCTGCAAGTCAATGACTCGATGCAATCTGCTGGGGTTCCTAAGATTGGAAACTTTTTCAAATTGATTTGTTAGAATGTATCCTTGATTTTAATTGATTTTCTGTGAAGTGCCTTGAGATGACACCTGTTGTAAATTGGCGCTATATAAATAAACTGATTCTTGATTCTTGTACCTCGGTGAAAACTATCCTATTCTTCACCTATCCTACTGGAAGTGACTGCTGACTCTTCCTCAATCTCCTCCGGACTCAGTCTCTTGCAATATCTTGCGAGTGTTCGGTAATTAATGTTGAACCTTCCAGCTGTCCCTCTTGTGGAATTTCTCTCCAATATGACCTCCCTGACTGCTCTAAGCATCACATCAGGTGATGTCAGGCCATGATTTGTTATCCTGACGTAATGTCCGCCCATTATCCTATCTAAAAACAGAGAAAAACTTGTTTCATAAAAGCAGGCATATTAATACCAACAGTAGGGTTAGTTATTACTTGTGACAACCAACCCCAACAGACATATTTAGCTCCTTTTGAGGCTTGTGCCCACATGTGTTAACCTAGCGGAGGAAAAACTAAATAGTAGTTCTGTCGTTATATTTTAAAATGATAATTAGTTTTTGGTCAACCCATAGTGTAACGAGTTAGAAGAAAAAACAGAGATTCCACAAAATGTACTTTTGTATATGAAAAACAAATAAAGTTGTCTCACCTCAAGATTCTTTTGCTTTCCAATCCACTCTTAACGTACGCAACCCCTGACACTAATAATCAACATTTTTGGGTTAAAGGTTTTGATCAGCACCTTTTAGTGGCTGAGATATTATAACTGTGACAACCTACCCGTATGACATCCAACCCCGCTCTCGCCTACTACAGAATGTGATCTCTCTGGAACCGGAAAAATATAGTGAAACTTTTTTCAAAAAGGAAAAGTGTTTTTGAAAAAGAATGGAAAGGATCTCAGCGTAGTATTGTGAAAAGTACTGTGCCTGCAGTTTTGAGCGCATCATTTTTATTCTGTAGGAGAAAGAGCTGAACTGAAAATGGAATCTTTTCATCTACTTTTGGACCTGAATAAACCCTCATCTGGAGTTGGTATCTATATACATCATTGAATAACAAAAAAGATGCAATCCAGTATCTTCTCCACTTATTTTCTCCAGGATTTGACCGTAATCCTAAAACCTCAACCCATAGTTTTAGGCTTTTGTCCAACTAAATGTCGTGTTTCCACAGCTGAATGTATTTTCCTGCCTTAAATTAGAATGTGTTGAGCGTAATAGTTGTTCTTCATATATTCAAAATGGTTATAGCATTGATTGTCTAATTTCTACCAGGTATAATCCATCTAAATCAGATTAAATAGTGACTAAAAGATAATAAATGTGGAGCACTGAAAAATCTGCTGTCCAAACCAAACAAAAACATACCAGCCTTAAATCGAACAGATACAAAACATAAAGGCCATGGAGCACAAACTTCCTTATTAAAGGGTTTTTATTCTAATAAGGGAATGAAGAAATTACAGGGTGCTAAAGGAAAAGAAAGATAAAAAGTGTTTTCATCTTTTTATAAAGTCCTTCGGCAGATAGATGTCAGAAACTGTTATTTTCAATAGTCAGCAGCTCATCAGGATAGTAAAGACTTTTTACTTCACTGACATTTTTTTTTTTCCTAGACCAAATGAGGAACTTCAAAATTATTATATTTATGATCTGCAATACAAATAGAAAAAGAAAAACAAGACAGACCTTGAAAAGCTCTCAAAGTTGTCAGTGCTGCTCCCAGTCTAGCACAAAAGTTCATCCAGGTAAAAGCAAAAACAAAATACGTTTTCCTTGCAGATGTGCAAACATTTACATGTGCAACAGATGATTAATATATCCACACATACACTTAAAATTATAGTTTTTTTATACACATTAGGCATCTGGATGTGATTTTATATATATATATATATATATATATACAGAAGCAACAGACCGAAGCGGTACGGGAACGTTGCAACGATCTTACGGTACGTGTTGCACTTCTATAGGACGACGCAGACAAGTTGTGTTGTTTTTATCTTAAATACAGTCTGTCAAGCAAACCTGTGAAGTTTTAGAGACAAGTAATAAAAAATGCTAAAGTAAAAAAACAAGACTATTAGTAAAAACATTAAAACGTGGGGAAAAAAATATAGAAAATAATAAAAAATAAAACTTCTCAAAAAAACAGAAGAGCTCCTGTTAATTTAGAATCATGTCTGAAACTCTTTAGACAAGTAGTTTTTTCGTACAGTTTGAGCCAATTGTGCTTTTTGTCATCCATCTTCTTATCAAATCCTCATTACTCAGGATGTTGGGAAAAAAAATTGTATTTTCTTGTAAAATATTTTTATCTGGGCAACCAGTCTTTTTTTTATCCACATGATGATCCTGTAATATTTCAAAGCATGAACAGGCCAAGGAACACGGACCAGCCTTTACCAGTTTCGGTGTCGATGACGAGGAAGCTGAACCAACATGTGCTGCGTAAAAAATGCATGGAATATACATAATGAAAAAAAAGCTAGATGTTAACTTCGCTTATTATTTGAGCTGGATGCTAGAATGAAGGAAAGAAGGAGGAGAACAAGGAGACATAGCAGACTCAAGTCAGCGTGACGAGAATCAGACATCTGTCGCAGCAGGAGTCACGCTGCACAATTATCCCAGTAAATATCAGGGTTTGACTTGTGTCGCAGGTTGTCTGCGTTAACTGTCATGCTGTATGTTTGTCACCTCGAATGACCAGAAAGCACCAAATCAACCTCAATGTTTGATATTGGTTTTTCATGAGGCATTAATTTGGCTTAAATGGTGATAAGTTCTTAAATCTTTAAATATTTTAGTATTCTGAGATATTTTACACACCCTTTTTTTTACCTTAGTTAGGGGTCAAGTTTCCTGATTCCCTGATTTTTTTCAAATTCTGTTAGTTAAATAGTAAAAGTTTAGGGCTTTCGAGCTTGTGCACCAGCATACTTCTTATCATAATTTACCCTAATCTGTTTAACTTTGACACAACAGACCATACTTATGAATCAATGGATTTGATAAGTGAAGACAATAAGCAGAAAACTTATGCAAGGGTGTTCCAAATACATTTTTTTGTTATTTAAACTCACTATTGCCAAAGCATTGCCAGGGTAGAGCACGTTTTAATTAATAAGGCATAAATCAAAGTGCATTTTTCTTATACCAGTGTTTTACACCCATCAAAGATATCCGATAGTAAATAAAACAACTCAAAGGTGAAAACCTGAAGGCGTTAGGGATGAGGTGAAAACCAAATTATTTGTCAAGTCGAGATCAGCTCTGAATCTGGGAATTGAAAGCAATAGCAATTATTGAGGTAGTTGACCGGAAAACACATACAAATATGTAAATAAGATAAATTACCTCTAAAACGTTGCTAATCTCTTAAAATCTTGTGAGTTTATCTTTTAAATGAGAGTATTTAAAATTATGTTAGGATTGCACTGATGGCTGTAATTAATTCAATGTGACGCTCCCGTACATGGTCACATACTTACATTAAAATACTAATACAACAGCAGCAAATAAAAACCAAACTGAAAATGTCCTCTAGAAGGGTTTAAAACTGGCCTAAAAGCCCCAACAGTCTGTTTCACTGCACCATGTAGGTGTAGAATGTCTCTTCGTGTTTAACATTATTGCGGGCAATGATTTCCACGATGGCGACGTAAGTTCCCAAGAAAAAGCCGACCAGCCCCACAAGACTGATCAGCAGGTTCTTGATGGTCACCAGAGGCGACAGACCCTCTGTGTGAAAGGCTAGGATCTCCAAGATCGGCGGGAAGATGAGCGCCAGGAAACTGCTGCTGACTGAGCCGACCAGTGAGATGACTAGGTCCAGCTCCGGTATCAGTATGGCGAGAAGACCTGAAGAGCAG
Source organism: Orestias chungarensis (assembly GCA_032876305.1). Classification (NCBI taxonomy): domain Eukaryota; kingdom Metazoa; phylum Chordata; class Actinopteri; order Cyprinodontiformes; family Cyprinodontidae; genus Orestias; species Orestias chungarensis. Next base: position 787,427 of record JAVLVB010000433.1, on the reverse strand, counting down.
AAATCAGACAAAAAAAGTGTTAGACCTGAGATTTAGGACAAACCTGCAACTTTATCAGGACCTAAACGGATCGAATGCCATTCTAAAAAACAGAAAAGACGCTCTTTAAACCTGTAGCTCCCTAAACCTTGATACTGTGAAACCATATTTCTACTGAGCAGGGATTTTCAACATCAGCTATTTCCTACATAAATGCATTACCAGACTTGTGTAGAAAACGGTCGAAACAACTGACATTACCATCCTTTCAAAGTTTCTGAATATTGACTCAGCTGAGGTTCATCTCAGACCTCCTGCTTCATTTATGAAATCTCAAATCATGGCGTGACATTCAGCTTGATTGCCAACATCACCTTAAGGACATGCTTCCCTTTGTGGTCATACGTAATGAGCCGTTTGTGAAAGAAGGGATGATTAAATTAATAAAGTATAAATAAATGATGTCTTTGGGAAATGATGCTTTTTTGAAGAATCAACTTAAAACTGTTAATTATTTATATGCTGACTAAGCGCCGATTCATCCACTTGAGTATTGAAGCGTTTTATATTCCTGAATGAGTCACAGGTCAGCGTTGAAGAATCTAGAAAAACACAAGTGAAAAAGACATCAACGTTCATAGAAAAGCTTTGAAAAGTACTTCTGAAGACTTGGGAAAAAAATCAGTTGATCAAGAGTACTTATAAGACAAGAAGAAAGTCTGACTAAAAGAAAGAAAATGAAATGAGGGGCGTTATCTAGGCTTCTGTTTTATGATGTTATTCTGACTAAAGTGGTAGAGCTTAGAGGTTTGTAGTTAAGTTGCCATTTTCGTTGCACACAGCAGTTCTTCAGTTTTTAGAAACGGTAACTTAATGGTGTTGAGTTTATCCAAGACTCAACATGGTTCCCCTATCTGGACAATGTTAATCAATTAGGTTTACCCTGAACCCCTCCCCTGAGGCTAATTAAGTATTGAGAGTCATTTAGGAGGTAAATCCATGAATCATGGGTCTCCAGCTTCAGTTCTCCAGAGCTACTGCGTTGAAGCCTTCAGATGCATCCCTGATCAAATACGCCCTAGTCAAGTTAATGTCTCATCAACAGGCCTCTGCCAAACTTGACGGCATGCTAAACAGGATAGTTGATCGTTTGATTCAGGTGAGTTGGCGCAGGGATGCATCTAAAAGTTGCAGGGGAGTAGGTCTCAAGACTGGAGCTGGAGACTGTTGCCCTAGATGATGATATAGTCCACAAGATTAAGAGTTTATGTTTATATATTTAGCAAATGCTTTTATCCAAAGCGTCTTACAAAGTAAGCAGTAGAACATAGGGTCTAGCCTCTGGACCCACACTGGATGCGGTTGGTGTAAAACCTTTCCCCAGCCTGGATTGAACACAGGTCCCAAGCGTGAAAGTAAGGTGACTTTCCAATTAAGCTATCCAGTCATTAATTTCCCTAAACTCTTCACCAAAAAGTTATGATGTATATAGTGGAAAAAAATAACCCAGTTATCAGAGGTTGAGGTCATTTAGTTTTCCCATGCTCACCTCTGTCAGCATGACCCAGAGAATGCCGCATGGGAGAAGAATATGCAAGTTTTTCTCCTGGACTTGTTTCCCCATTATGGTACCGTTGGTGATTGAACTGATGGATTTGATTAAAGCTTTAAAAGTTGTACGAGAGTATTTAAAATATCTCCAACCATAAATGCCATATGAGTTGTAGACAGTGAAATTTCTCTTCTTTTCTATATCTGTCAGATGTCACTTCAGAACCTGGTCTCATACTGAAAGCTGCCTCGCAGCACAAACAGCATCATTATTAGTGGAATGCTTTTGATGTCAGCTTGAAGCATTTCAGTAATGCACATGTACAAACTCTCAGCCTTGAAGAGTAGATTCTGCAATTTTTTTTATTCCAGCTCATGAAATCTTCTACTACTTGCTGTTCAAACAATACGTTCTTGCTATCCTACTACCCTTCCCCCAAACTCGGACTGAAAATAATCATGTGTAGCTGACATTGATTAATTGCATTTAATGTACAAGTGACGGATTTTTATGTTTCTCCCCCGTTGTAAAAGCTTGCAAGTCAGGAAAACAATGTATACGTGTGGATGAGAAATGAGGTGACAAGCACTGAGACGAAAAATAAATACAAAGGTAGATGGATTTTGTCAAACAGATGACGCCGCAAAGGCAAAAAGTGGAGAAAATGACAAATTTAGACTGGAGGAGGAACTCCCACTGGGTGAACACGAAACTATGGATGTGGGGATTGTTTTTCACGTGTTGGACGGAGCGGAGACCATGCTGCTAACACCATCGGGGTCCAGAGTCACCTTGTGTGGTTGCTACAGAGACAACAGCGCAAACGCCTCCTCTGACGTAGAGTTGCATTCTTCACACCAGAAGTGTGTGTGTGTATGTGTTTTGTCCTCTCTGCACAAGCAAACAATTCACACGTGTAATAGGGAAGTCTTACTGTGCTGCAGAGACCACTGGCCTCTACTAGTGGCAAGAGGACAGGCCAGAGCAGGTGTTCTTGTTCCGTCACTACATCAGACACATGAAAGCCTCTTTGAACCTTAATCAATGGCTTGCCACAGCACGTTAGGGTCTATATAGTTGTCCATTTAAGGCAAAACAAGGTCGAGCTTACGTATAACAAGCACGCCGAAACTGCCTAGCGTCAAGAGTTTCACGAAAAGCAAACCTGTCACTACCAATGATAGGCAGTCCAAAACTGCTCTTTAGTTTCAATTTTAAGTCGTACTGGGCATCAAACGAGGCAGGCCTGGCTGTGAAGGAGGACTGATCAGAAGGGTCAACTTACTTAAAGAATATGGTAAGCCTTTCAGAGCAAATAAACCACAGGGCTACTTCTAAAAGGCTCCCTGCTTTCCCCTGGAGAGAGGCAGCAAGTGGATCATCAGGCAGCTTCAAAATGCTGAAGACAAAATACTGCGAGCGTGTTAATGTCTTACGCACAAGCTGAGATCTTACAGAAACACAGAAGGAAACACTAAATGTGATGATCTACTCACGGCAGACTCGGAATGGCCAGGAGAATTCTGCACAGCGTGAATGACAGGAACGTTTTATAAAAGGAGACAAATGAGAGGGTGAGGATGATACTTTAAGTTGAGTGGGTAACTTCTCAGATGCTGAACTACATATAGAACAAGGTTTCTCATGGCCAGGGATCCTGAATCCATTCATCCACGTGAAGCTTGTTTCTTCCCTGAGAGGAGACGACATATGAAATACATGATCCAAGTTTAAAAAGGCAATTACCGCACAAAGGTACGTTTGTGTTAACAAGCATCCTGTAGTTTTGCATTGTCTTCTTTAGTGGAATATCCCCAAAACTGGCCTATTTATTTTCTTTGAACCCTTAAAATCTACAGCCTTCTCACAAGGAAAGTATTTTACAATTTCCATGTTTTTCACTTCTTCACATTTTGCACCATTAAAGAAGATTATATTGTGAAGTCTGTTTTTATTTTTTTTTCCCACCCGTCACCATCAACACGCCGATAAGCCAGGCCACAAGGAGGAAATAAAGGACAGACTCAGAGGGAGAGGAGCTCTGAGCTTTTAGACTTAAGATTGTCGGCAGGCGGTTTCTGAACCAGGCCCAGTGTTTTTTATTGTTAAATCCACAGACAGAAAGAGACAGCTCTACAGGCAAACAGAGTCAATTACCTCCAAAGCTATAAAGCCATAGCCGGGCAATGGGGATGCTCGAAGACTGGATTAGATATTGCTACAGAGTCACTTGGCTTTCTTTTCTCCACACACAACCAGAATATACTGGAGGAAGTCTTGACTTCTTCACCTTCCCACCAGCAGCCACCATCCGGAAACAAACGGAGACGCCTCTAAGACTAGCAGGCATGAGAAGACTTTCATCGGGCTCACCCAGAGTTGGCGGATCTGCTGGACAGTAAACCAAACGTCCTTAATCATGGACCTGGGGTCTGTCTGCCAAAAAGGCTTCCATATTTTAACTGAGCAGTTGGTACTTCCATAAACTAACATTAATGAACTCATGGAGGGTGTGCTCTTCATGGACCTTTCAGCAGCAGCATAAATTCCATTGATAACTTTACTTAATTTTTTAACACACAAAGAGAAGGCATGGTTTAGTCATAGCAGGTCTACAATCCATCAAGTGTAACTTTTTCAAGTCGAGATTGATAGAGGTTTGATTCTGCATTTGGATAATGCCAAGTCGTAGAGTTACCCACCATCATGGGGTGGGGGGTAAAGATCTAACAATCGACCAATGTAGTGCTAATTTACTGCCAGCAAGTTAGAGACTTATTGGCTGAAGGACTTTAAAGGAGTTCAAGGGGTAAAAATAGCTTCCTAGGCGTTGTATCATAAAAGTGGTGTTTGTAGACCTAATTACATTCAAATGAGACCATTTATTCTGAGTAATTTATTTATAAGAATACCACTAACCATGATACTAATAATTTAAAAAAAAAGCACAGTTAATTTTGTATGAGTAAAGGAGGTTACTGTAGTTCTAAAAGCAGATTTACTGAAACAATGCTGACCCTTTGAATCTCAGAAAACCTGAGGGAGGAGAAAGTAAGTGGTTTAACAAAAAAAACGATTTGCTATGTAAATCAGAGCATCTCCTCAATATTTATAGAGCTTTTATTGTATTTTAGAGCAATTTAGATGTAATGGTGCTTAATGATGTAGGCAAAAGCTAATTTGGAGAGCTAACTTGAGAACCTTCTGAGTAATTGAAATAATGGCGGACTTTCCTTGTTAACGTGAAGAACACTTAGCTGTCTTTAACTTTGTTAGAGAACAGAGTTGATCACTGACATGTAAAAATGACAAAAAGTTAAAAAGAATGAAAGAAAGAAAAAATTAAGATGAATGAACTTTTGCACAGTGCCTATTTATCATGTTCAATATAAGACAATTTATAGAAGAGGAAATAAATATGACTTACATATAGCAGCTTAAAATCTGGAGTTAAATACAACAATATGTGTTGATGGTCCCTACAGCATTTTGATTAGCTTCTGCTTCCTATGAACCCAAAATTAGCTCTTCATGAAAGTGGTTGCATTCTCTAGCCCAGCCAGAAAATAGTCAGTGGGTTAGTCCTGGTTTCTAATGGGCAAGAGTTTATCTCACAGGAAACACAAAGATGCTTACAAGTACCTGTTAAGCCCTGGAACTACATTGGTGGAAAAGCATTCCTTTTTTTTTTTGTTTGTTAACATCAAAATGACTTTGCCAGAAACAAACCCAAATTGTGCACTTTTGCATTTTTTTTCCCATTAACTATTTACCCCCTTTAAAGCCATACTAAAGTCCTTGCTGTTGGCTAGTGAATAAATGTTTATGTACTACTGTTTCCAATTATGCAACAGTAATTACATAGGAGCAGTTCATGTTATGCTCCCATGCCATTGACAATAATTAACTCCAACCAGGACCCAGGGATGTTCCACTTAAAAAGCAGTAAAAAAAAGCCAAAGTTTACTTTTTAAAATAAATAATGTATGAGCTAGTAAGCTTTAGTGAAAAAAAATAAGATAAATATGCTGATACATTTTTTATTTTTTATTTTTTTTTTACAGTCTTTGGTGCATGTAGAACACATGCACCAAAGACTTCAGCTAAAAAGAGCATGATCTTTAAGATAATTTACTCGGCACCAAGATCACCTCCTCAGAATGAGTAGTTTGCTTTCACCTCCATTTCCATTTGTCGGTTTCAGTAACAATATAACCCCTGGCTCACCTCCCTCATTCCTGCCTCCTTCATGAACGCATTGAGTCAGCAGTCAACGTTTCCTTTCACTAAGATGAGCTGACAAAGGTAGCAAAACTCTTCTCCAGAGACACTGGATTAAGCACTTCACAGTGTTGCTTTAGGGGAAATTTCTTGAGTTGCAATGATTTTTTTCTCTCCCCTTTTCCAACCATCAAGATGACAGGATAAACCTTCATATGAAGAGTTCCTAAGAAAAGGGCCTTTTTGAAACATCTGTCACCATCTGTCAAGAGAGTTAACTGATGTAGTTAAAATGGCTTTGTTGGAACTTACCAAAGTTGTATTTGTCTGCAACTACAAAATTGAATTATCCCCCAAAAGACAAAAATACAGTTGAATACACAAAAAGAACAAGGATAACAGTAGTAGATAGTTTGAGGGGTCTTAGCACGGTCCCCTGATATTTTAAGAGCGGATTCTGGACTATTTTAAAATTAATAGGTTGCAGATAGCATAGAGCATGTGTTAAACTTATGGAGCAAGGTTATAGTTGTCCAATAACATATGGGACCAGCAAACAATATAGCGGCTTTTTTTATTTTATTGTTTATAGGTGAAATTACAACCCTGACATTTCTTGAGTTGCTGTATTTGGTCATTACTAAGGCCCCAGCAGAGGTTTGTCCTATTTGTGGTGATTCTAATCAGTCATTGAGATATCAGGCCAGTTATACTGGCACTCAGCTTTGCATATCCATCAAATTTGCTTCTCTCATATCACATTTGTCAAATCCAAAATACAAATTTCTGACTTGGGTCAATCTATATCAATGTCCACATTATGATAAAAAAACAACAGTTCTTTCACAACTTAGAACGGATATCCTTGATTTATTTCCCATTACATGTAGCAGAATAATTTGCCTCACACAAACACAGATTGGTTACACTCAATATCAACCTGCTGAGGCTTTTCAAGCCAGGAGAAAAATTTATTTTTCTTGCTTATTTACACATTTTTGTAGAAGAAGCAATATTATTTCCACGTAACCTCTTCTGAAATGTGTATATAACATTTTAGAATATGATAATGATTATTTTAGCCTGTAGAGTCCCAGTTATCAATTCAAAGCTGCCAATGTAATTTATTGTGGCTAGTGGTCATTTGAAATTACAGGAACACAAGGTAATAGAAGTTGTTTCCTCTGAGCGTGAGCGAGGATTCGTTTAATCAGAAGGTGGCAGTTTGGTGGGGAGGCTATAATTGATCCCTCCTGAGAAATGAAATTAATTTATTTTTATTTAAAGTTCATTGAACCAGCAAATGCTCTTAGAAAACCAAAATATCGCTGAGGCAACTATAATATGCAAATTTCAGAAAGTTTATGAGACAAAATAAACACTCTGTTGTGTTTACTATATTTCCATAGTTAGTTGTAGAGGTATAACTGATAAACAATTCTAAAGATGAAAAATTCTAGTCTGCCTTGAACAGCCATTTTAATTTAAATCCAAAACTTAGAATATGACGGATGTTGTCTCTGCTTAAGGAAGTCACAGCACAGCCCTCAGGTTAGCAGTGCAAACTAATGGAGGACAAACGCTTACCTACTGCTACAAACATGACAACCGTGTAAATAATTGCCCCGAATTTTATTTTATTACCGACTATCATGATGAATAAAGACGTCAGCTGCTTGTTTAGAGGGTTGTTTCACAAGTCAATACATCCAGTCTGCCCTGCAAACCATGATTTTGAAATAAATGACATGCGGCTTTAGAAAAAAGAAAATGTCAGACCACATTGGTAGCTCAGGGTAAGCAGAAAAGGGTGATATTCGATGGCCCAGAGACAGCAAGTGAACCAGAGGTTTAACAAATGAAAAGGTTTCCTTGTTGAAAGTAAATTTAAAATGTAATTGTCCACTTAAAATGGTTTTCACCACAAGAACAAGCAAAAATAAATAAATAATCCTACCTATTTTTGTTAAATCACTCTCAATGTTTAAACAAAAGGAAATTTTGCTACACAATAACCATACAGTTTGGTACCACTATGCGATACCCTGCCTTTTTTTTCCTTTTTTTGAGAGGTTCATTGTACAACATGAAAATGTCATCAAAAGAACCTTGGTAGGCTGCCATGCAATCTGCTGGAAACAGAACATTTCATTGTGTGACACCTGCAAGACACCAAATAAATAAAAACAAACACAAAGGATATGGCACTGTCTTTCAAAAACCACGAACAAGCACAGGGATTTTATTCAGGATAAAAGAAAACTGGATACAACAACAACAAAAAAACTAATAGAAAGAAAAGAGAAGGCTCAATTTTCAAATTACTTAATGATAAAGAAACTCATTACTTCTGTATACTGTTTTTTTGTTTGTTTGTTTTGTGATTAAGGTTCAATAAATGTAAAATCATTAAGAAGAATCCTGCGTGAGTTGTAACATTAACCAACATATTTTAGTCATTACTCTATTTAGAAGCTGTGACACCATCTTTAGGTAGATACTAAGTGTTAAACAATTTTAGAGTGTCTATAGAATACTTTGTTTACAACTAAAGATGGTAAATCTTACAGCATGTTGCCAGTATTTCTCTTAAAACAGTGTAAATTCAGTCAATAGAAAAAAATTAAATATGTTCAAGATTATATATTTTTTGGTGTAGTAAATTTGTAGGAAAATAATTAGTGGGAAAAAAAGAAAGATTAAAATACGTTTGCTATGGTTAATCTAGAACATCCTCTTGCAGTGTAAAGTCAATAATCTTTGGTAGTAACAAAATTCAAAAAAATAAAAAATTATTCAAATCTGAAAAATAAAAAATAAAAATCTCATTCAAGTATTTCAGTTACATAAAAAAAGAGCGTCTAGAGTTAGGAAAATAGAAACAACAAAAAAAGTTAGTTTTGAGTCATGACTATTCACTTTAAAGTATTTTGTAATACTAACAAAAATTTATTTGAAAATAAAAAAAATTAAATAGGCAAAACAATGTGTAAAAGATGGATTTTATTGTGATTTCTACCAGGAAACTATTTGTAACTCTGAGCCCCAAAATTATCATTTGTTTAATACAGTTTTAAGATAACATAATTACTTTGTTTTTAGCAAAACATTTTTTTTTTCAAACTTTTAAGCCTCATTGCCTTTTTCTCTCAGTATGAAAATATTCTATGGCTGCAGAGTGTTAAGTTAACAAAGCAAACAAAGTGGACACCTTGTCCAAAAGTCTTTGCCGTTCTTTGACAAAGTCTAACAAAAACAGCTGACCTGATTCTTCTTTGAACAACAAACACATTAGGCTGTAAGGACCTCAGAGAATACTACAAATACAAAAAAGACAAAAAGTGTGGATATTTAAAAAGTTCTTGATACAAGTTCTTGAAACACTTTTCTATTCTGGTATGACGTATATAAATTTTATCCTTTCCTGCACATCCGCTACTCACATTTTTTTTTTTATGACACAAACCTTGTGCTCTATGACACAAACCTCTTGTGCTCCTGATATAAAGCTCCAGTTTTTTAAGTTTTTCCTTAAAAGGCAGTATAGGTATTTTTGAAATCATGTAAATAATACCATCAGGCATTTATAAAGCCTTTATACACGACACTAAGCTTTAAAATTAAAATAAAACACAAAGATTTGAACATAGCTGGGTTAAAAATGATCCTGGGAACCACTGTCGCAGCCCACGTATTATTAACTGAAAAGCAAGCTTTAGCACGCCAAAATTATAGTAAATAATGTAATTGTAATTGTCATTCACACATTGTCCCACATGTATGGAAAGTTCAAGCTGAATACCTTCCATATAGACATTCTTTAGAAAAAAAAAATGAGCCAAAAAAAACCTGAGGGTGAAGAGAAAAGGGCAAAAGGAGTAGAAGGAGAGGTAAAATGATAGTTGGAGGGCAAGTGTGACCTTCCCTGCCCTGCAGGAGATCCTTGGTAATGACACGGATCCTCCGGCTGACTGAGTCATGTGACACAATAACTGACTGCAAAGATTGGGTTGTTTAGGGACAGGGGCTGTCATTAAGAGACGAGGCCAGTTTGAGTCTTTCAGATGCAGCCTGATTCGTTTTCCAGGCGTAACCTTTAGTTCTTGTCACAGTAGTCTTTTTCGGAACGATGCGGACGGATTTTTGTGTCAACGAGACAAAAAGGTTGTTAACAAGTCCGTGCCGTCAATCAACAATCAATAATTGTTGAACGTACCTTGATTTTCTTGTCACTCCAGCGGCGTTGTTCTGTGTTTAGCAAAATGTCTTTTATAGAATGAGCCTTTAATGGAGATATAGTTGCGATTACCAATGTGGAGTGTCTTTGTGGGTCTTCTTTCGCGTTTCTGGGCTTTAAATTTGTGCAAGTCTTTTGAATGAAGTAATGCTCCAGTGTTTAGCCATGTCTCTTTCCTGGATTAAGCTGTATACCACGCTATTGTTTGCAACTATCATAGTGTTTTCTTTGTACATTGTCTATTTAAACACATTTACAGCACAAAACTTAAATTAGTGCTGGAATAATCTATCATCGGACCTGTATCTTTAAGTAACTGCTAGCAGAGCTTGTGCAATCTCTGCAAATTTAAGGAAACACATGTGTACCAGCTGTTCTGCATTGAACAGTGATACATTTCTAGATTAATGGAGACATTACTGCCAGTAACTATTTAGGGTTTTGGTTTTCTTCAACCTCAAGAAACTACCGCCGGTATGAACACCTGGGATTTTTGTTAAACTAGCTTAGTATTAAATGATTAATTGGACTTGGATGTATGGTAAATTAAATTAATGTTTTCTATTGTGTCTATAAAAATATATGAAGAAAAAAAAACTATGCATGCATGAGGATCAAGTATTTTAGGTAAAAGTAGTCCAGCCACTGGGAATCATCATTAAAGAGTGGGTCAATAAAAGTCTTCCCTTGTAAGTAATACACAACTGCTCCAATCAGCGATTGGTAATATTTTCACAACGATCGTTAGATTCTTTAAAATCTCTCCACACCAACCTCCGATTTTGTTTCTCAAGAAAGCAGGTAAGTAAGAAAGCTAAAACTTAAGATGTAAAGCAAAGGCCAACATGCAGAGGTGAATTTGCTCCACAACCGGTAAAGGTTTCACACATCACGTTCACCAAAGGGTAAAAAAATAAAAATAATGACAGAGGTACACTTCAGCAGCTCAGCACTTTCTTTCCCCGTTGGAACGTCACCTTTGTGCCACACGCTGCTCCAGGATGAAGCACGAGAACAAGAAAAGAGGAAGAGACGGCTCACGCACATCCTCCTGTGTCCTCTTCTGTTCCCATCAACAGCTTAACACACACACGGAAGCTGCTCACCTCAAGCCTGTGGCAAAGTGATTTAAACCAAGAGGATACGTTCAAAGAAAAACGGGAAAAAAGTCCAACACTAGAACAGAATATTGATGTGGTTTCTCAAAGGACAAGTTACTGTCATATGTTTAAATTTATTATGGGAATCCATTGGTTTAATAATATGCTAGATCTCAGTGAAGGAGTGGTTTTCTGGGATGAAATTGATGCGATCTGTGGCTTTAGCCCCAGGGGTTGAGGAGGGATATTCTGCTGTTAGTCGCTCTTACCTCTACCATCTACAGTACCACTGTCAAAGTGAGCCATAAAAGGAAAAAATACAACACTTAGGCTTTGATACAAATGACTCAGTCTATATAATACTATTGCAACTTCAATTGAGACTCATTCTTTTAGACATTTTTTTAATTTGATCAGTTAGATGAGGAGACACATTGATGTAAAGCCAGAAGATTTTTATTTTTTACCATATCCACATCCAAGGTAATTCTACAAAAGATTATACACAAAGTCATTGGGAGCTTTTTTGAGAGCTTTTAGTCACAAATGGAGGGAGCACTGCTATCAGCAACTCAACTAGAAGGTCATAAAAGAACATTGTAAAAGACCAAAGACTACAGTAACATAAAGGGCATCAAGAAAAAGAACATTGAAGCAACAGTCGAGCATGGTGATGGTAGTGTGATGGTTTGATGCCTTTAAAGCTTGCTGTAACTGATGGTCCAATGAACGATGCAGTCTACTACAAAAGCTCTGAGAAATTTGATTCGCCATCAGCTCAGAAGCTGATTAAAGCCCTATTTGAACCCCTTTTCGCAAAGGACTAGTATTACTTAGGAACCTCTGGTAATTTGTAATAATTGTGGATGATGTCTGTGATCATAATCTTGTTTGAATGCGACATTTCTGTGATTTGTAAAGTAAGAATTCCACCGCAAACTACCTACCATATGTCCCATGATAATACGAGTCCTGTGCAAAATCGTCATCTGAGTGATTGGGCGATGTTTGTTGTTTTTATTGCGCACCTTTTGTAGTTTTTCTGGGTTTAGTGATGAAGGCTGCGTTTGAAACTATGAACGGCAGTTTGGAAAGCATTTTAAGTCCAAAATTAAGTTGCTTTAGCAGAATTATCTGGAGACCCATCCGCAGAAAGAGATCCACCAAAGGGGCCGGTAGGGTTTGGTAGGACAACGATGTGGATGAAAGGTGTAGCAGCATTTAGTAAGAAACATTTTTGAATGTATTATAAAGCTGTTAATAAGCTATATTATTTAGCTATTAGCCTTCCTGTAATGTGAGCAGGATTGACAGCGAACTGGTTTGTAGTTGTACTTTGTTTTTTGACGGATGCGTGGAAGGTGGAAACGATGTTACGACAGTTTTTACATCATGTTCGGGCCTTGATTTCAGTAAATTTCAGTAAAACATATACTTTTCAAATTATCAGGGGTCCCTAGGTAATACTAATCCCATGTAAATAGGGTTTAAGATGATATGGTAACATTATATTTTAGGTCACTCATGTTTAAAGGCTCTGTAAGGCTAAATTAAAACGGTTTTGCCATTAAGGTTCGTCTATAGTAGCGTTAAAACCCATTGGCAGCTATCTAAAATGCTAAATAGTAGTTGTTAAAAATAAAGAGGGGTAAAACCACTTTTATTAATAAATAAAACATTTATTAAGATTATTCTTTTTTGATAATTAATAACTGATACTTTTCCACACCACTATGCGTTTCTGTAGCAATGCATGGTTTTTTTCATGTAAATAAATACTGATAAATCAACGTCTGAACAAAGCGAAACAAAAATAATGATGCAATAATAGGGGACATTTCTCAATGTTAATGATTTAATTTAAAGTCTGCCAAAGCCTGATGATCTAACAACAAGATTAGAAAAAACATGGCTAACATAAGAGATGGACTTGTAGAATTATATATGTCACAAATTGTCAAAAACACCCTAATGCAACTTAATATTTTTGTCTTGGAGTTTCTACCTAGCCTCATGCAACAATCCAAGAACTGCGCCTTCGGGTAATTTTGTTAAATCCTGTGTAGAGACACACCAAATAAAGCAAAATGTCAATCTCAGCGCTGCTACTCAAGGGCCCTTTGATTCAAAACGGCGTCAGGTGCAACAGCAACGGGAAGCTCCTCCGCTTCTCAGCCTATCTACAGCAAATTAAAGAAGAGTCCTCACTTCAAAATAAATCTCAGAGCACTGAAACAAAATGACCTTTCCAGGGGGAATTCAAGTGAAATCAGAGCTCATTAGAGAGAGACGGGAGAGCGTTTGCTCCTGGCACTCCTCTCTTTTACCTCGTATCTGTCTGTTTGGGCTCAAACTGAAACAAATGGCTCGAAAAGAATGGACTTTGTTGCTGCAGTGACTAGCGGCATCTAGGTTTGTTTTACGGCTCCGCCGGTTAAAACGGATCTTAAATAAAATCATGGCGGATGAGGGGGGAGATTAAAAAAAAATCCCTTCAGCGTCAGTCAAACCTGTGACATTTAGCATCAACTCAAAGCCACTTTCAAATCGCACACCAGTACCAGAAACTCACATTATTTAAATGTCCCAAAAAATGTGGATTTCTATTTGTTGTTCAACATTATCAGAGTTAGAAAGAAAAGATATTCACTTCAAAAATAGGATTGAAACGTCTATTTAATGTTTTTTAAAGGCCTGCTAATCCAATAAAAGCAGTTACGTTACAAATCTTTTCTCTGCAGATCACAGACATGTATAAGTGCAAAAAAGATGTTCTTTCTATTACATTTTACTAAAAAACACATTTCTGTCTTACTTTAGTTATTATGTGTAGCTCAGGCAATGAGGTTTTTTTGTTGCAATTTTGAGCAGCTAATTAGCAACTCTAAGCTCGACTAATACCTGAAATATCAGAGTTCCCAGAGGGTTCAGGGATTCAGAGCAAGACTTGAACGCTGTGGGAGAGAAGGAGGAGCTTCAAACCATCTTGTAAATTGATCATAATGAGCAAGGATCATATCAGGGATTCCGACGCACCGATTTTGACAGGTGCAACTAAAGCAAATGTTGTGGATTAGCGGTGCTGCCCAAACGTTGTTGGTGTAATTCAGGACATATTACTGTGAAATATCATCTATGCAACACAGAAATATTTTCTGTGTTCAGTCAGAGGCTTTAACAGATTCACTGCCAGACTGTCTGCTATCGGATATGCTTCCAGCTCACAGAACTACAATCTACAATGACTCTTTGTGTTGCGGCAGCATACTTTTCATAAAGAATTTGTGATTTTTAACTGAATCTGCTAAAGGGTTAATGACGTGACGCCATTTTTTCTGTGTTCCTATGGTTTAGTTAAACTTAAAAAGGTTAATATTAAAAATGTAACACACAAATTACTTAGATACATTCTCTTTTTGATTACCTTGTCTAAAATTTCTGGATTTGATCAATTTTTTTGTGAATACTCAGGGGATAAAGGTAAAAATGTCAACGTGCTTTAATCATAAAGACTTTGTACCAAAAATTTAAGCATGTTTAAAAAAGGAGAAATTCTTAATAAAAGGCATTATTAACTAGTTTGACATAATTCTACATTTGTGTTGTTTAACGAAAATTAAATACATGGAACACCATTGTTCTGAGTATTATAACTAATTTGGGGAAGTGTGTCCGTCAAGTCAACTTCTTGAATTATCATGGCGGTGTAACCATCATTTGAGGAGCCATTTTGTTCATTTGTGAAATAGGATCATATGGCAGGAAATGATATCACAAAGAAAGACCCCTGATAAATCTAACTGCTGGATGCCAAAGTTATTTGCTCTCTTTGAAATCTTGATAATTTGACATTTTTATTGTATGGTCAGGTGTGCTTAGGGTTACATGTCAAATGGTATGACCTTAGGAAACCATTTATAATTCACAATAAATGCAAAAGTGAGTATTCATTTGAAAAAAAATGTGTTTGAAATCTTCACGTCAAGGTCAGGTTCTTACATAGGTGTCCATCATAATGACTGTTAGATTTGAATTTAAGCTGAAAAAGTGTTAAAAAAAAAAGTGATGATTTATCTAAACTTGCTTTATAAAAGCTCTTGAAGGTTAGGATAAAAATCATTATTTAACCTGGCTTTAATATTTTTGAAATGTTTAGTTTTATTAAATGCATAATTATTCCATATTTGTTTTCCATTCAGTTTCAAATTATAATGTATATAATGTATACTATTTTTTCATAATGTCACAAGAGTGGGTGGACAGTGAAATGTTGCAAATACACAGCAGCTTTAAAAGTCTTGAAATTCCAAAAATACGATGAATGTTAAGTCAAAGAATTTAGATCTGTAAAATTACATTAATCAATCTTTTGTTTAATAATTATTAATATATAATTGAGCGTCTTCTCCAATAGATGCCATTATCGAGCCAAGAGAAAGTGGCTCGTCACAGACCTGTAGCAAGGACCATTTACCATGCCAAAAGCAGGGATAGGTGGTTGGAATAACACACAGACACATGCATAGACACGCAGCCAAACACACAGACAAACTTTCCAGTAAAATACTGTTTAAGAATGTCAGGTTAAAGTCAAAGTGGTGATTTAGACTAATTACTTTTATGTTTCTATTTTACCATTTAGTTATCAAAGGAGAAATAGCTGAGCTTTCCAAATCAAAGCAGGAGAAGTTGAGGCAAAAATGGAGACACTATCAGCGTGACAACAGAGAACAAAAAAGCATCTATTGACACATCAAATGAGCAAATTTCACATCCTGAAAATCCTGAATTCATGCGTAATCATTTGGACGATCATGACTATGTGCAGCCTGTTGTAGAGAGGCTGCAAACATCCACAACTCCTGCAAAGAAAGGCAAGGAAAGAAAGAAAAAAAATACTATATCAGGTGTTCTTTCACACTGACACAGGCTGGACAGGAATAGGACATAACAAAACATTTCAAACCAAACACAGCCATAAACACCCGATTCTCCCTCAACACCACCCAAATTCCTTGATCAGGTGTAGGTAACAAAGCTGGCTCCACACAAGGAGCATTCAAACTGAACAGCAGATAAGTGAAACAACAGCAAAGTTAAGGAATCAGCCGTCCTGGCTCAATAACAGCAATTGTGGCGCTATTACAGGGAAAAGTGTTTGCTCGCCTAGAATTAGGACAGGAATGAGAACAGATAGATCTCGGCATGCACTCATGAGTGCAAGTGGGGAAGACATGTGGGTGTTAGGCTGCCGACTTTAATTTTCATTGACTCGCCACCTCGCCCATCGAACGGATTCCCGGAAGCGAACGCACACTTGCGTGTGATGCTGCAAACAAACCGGCTCTGAAGGACACGGCAGCTCCTTAGGATTCTCAGACAATCAACCGATAGTCCCCAAGAAAAAAGAAAAAAAAAAACATGGACATGTGGACTTTAACGCAGAAGAACAGGTGAATACCTTTCCACAAAGAGAAATAAAATATTAGAGCCTCTATTCTGCTTAGGATTGCCTGAAGGAGGCTGGAAAAATCATTCTGAAACAACAATACCTTCTGTCTAATACAACGAAATGTTTACCACTGCCTGAAACCGCAAAGCGAAGGATGAAGACAATGTGGGAGTTTCATGTTGATGAATGTGACACATTCATCAGTAAAACTAAGCCTTGTGTGGCTGGCTGTGTACTTTCATATGTATTTATTTGTTTTTTTTATACAGAGTGGCAAAAATACCCTTGTAATATGTGGTCCTCGGACTGAATAATCTAAAATAGTGACATTTGAGACAACAAATAGCAGGAAATGCTGTTAATTTAAATGTGCAATCAGATTTAAAAGCTAAAGGAGGGCCATGATTTAAACAATTATCTACAAACTGGTTTGTAGCGCAGAGGTGTTGACAGGAAAAGGTAAAAATTCATATAACGCATCAAATAGTTTGGTAAGCATCAGAATGACAGCAGTGCCCGTCAGAAAATAAATAAATAAATAAGATCAACTCAAAATTTAAAAAACCTCATAGATTACAGCTGCTGGAGGTACAGGGTCACAACAAAAAACAGCGTAGGGAACACTACATGTTACAAGTTAACAATTAGCTATCACCGATTTGAAAAAAATCAGCCAAGGAGGTTTGAAAAAGAAGGAGAACGTTTAAAACAATTTAAGAGACATTTACTTTACACGGAACACAATCTGCCGCTCTTTTCATTCTTTCCTTTCAAATGGATCCTTTGCCCCCCCCCTTTTTTAAATTCCAGCCTCTAATCAATTTCTCAGATCCGTGGTGCCAAGGTGAAAAACAAGGTGAAAAGGTGAAAAACAAGCAGGCGTCTTCTAAGAGCCCTGGACTTATGGGATCACCTGGAAGTAATTAGATGCTGAAATCGCTCGATACTTTTAAAAGGGGACGTCGTCTGCCTTGCTCATTTGGCCGAACAAGTCAATCGGCTAAAAACTGTCCTCAACGAGAGATGAAGGGCTGCTTTCATTTTACAATCAAATCAACAACCTTCTTAGAACACATCTGTGTCTTTTCCTTGAGAGCGTCTCAGCTAAAGTGAAGAGGGGGTTTCTATGAAAGCAGACGCAGATCTTAAAAGCTTCAAATATTTAAACGCTTTGAAATGTTCGTCACAGACAATCGACTTTGTTTGCTGGTCTGGACGCCTTTAAGGAGTCTGTCAGACTGTCTTTGTCTCAATTTGGCGCAAATAAACTTAATTTAAAAAAAGAAACACGACAACTGAAATTAAAGAAAACTGCACCAAAAGAGAGGAGAAGTGATTTGAAGTTCCTGACTAAAATAAATACATTTCCACAGGAGTGACTGAAAGAGCTTACAAAGGTTTGTCGGCATTAAAAAATAAAATTAGTCCACCCAGACCGCCAAACAAACATTATTAGATTGCTTGTCTTAGCAATGAAAGTTGGTCATAAATATGGTATCAGCAGCTCAATAAAATTAATTTTATTTCTTTAACTCGCTTATTAAAATTTTTTTTACCAAAAAACAACAACATTTGAATAACAATTCTGGGGAAAAAAAAGAAAGTATATAGTTCTTACATGTGATGATGACCAGAAAAGTGCGAAGCAGGAGATCAACGGGCCTTTCCCATCTCTCCGACACTCGTGCCAAAACTGGCGGTATAAGGATTTCAGCAGGAACGTAGAACTGCAGGGCGAAGGTGATGAGTATGCCGAAACAATACAGGAGCTTCACAGCCTGGTAGGTCCTGGGAGAAGACGGAAAATAAGGAAATATCAGCACAAATCCGTTCCATTCTACTTAAAAATAACAGACAAGACAATTAAAGAAGAGAAAGACACTTTAATGTGTTGTTTTCCATAAACAAACATCGCTCGGTCTCGGCTCTTGGTTTCAGAAAGACGCTGCTTATTACGCTCTTTGAGTTTTCAACCTCGTTCAACAGCCTATCGGTTTCACTAAAACGCAACGGCAGTCCAGTCACGAAGGGCGCATCAATGGCCGTCGCTTTCCTGCAGCTGAGATGATAGCAAAACAAAATAAACGAGTAAACAAATCCTGCGCGAGACTTTGGTTTCACTGTCGGATACCGCCGACGTTCTTCCATCAGAGGGAACCGTACCGACGGCCAGAAGAATCACGCCTTTGTTTTTGAAATGCCGATTATCCTGCCAACTTTATTCCTAATTGCTGAGGGTTTCTCATTAGCTTTTACGTCACAGTGCGTTGAACTCTGTGGAAAACAAAAGTCGAAAGTAAAACTTTGTTTTACGCGACAGAAAAAGCTTGAGTGCAAGCATTAGAATCAGGATATGTTACTCCCCTATCCAGTAGGACGGGTTTTACATGTTTGGAGATTTGTGTAAAGGTAAAATCACATCAGTTTGTCCAAACTGTTGACATGTTCCCCCCTTTCGTTCCCCAAGTCGAGCTCATGCAAACCTATTACATAAGAAGTGTGAAGTGTTGCAGACAATAATTGTTTCTGGCTTCACCCTTCCACGACTGATTAGAGTTGACAGTAAAGGTTTGAAGATGGCAAAAACTACAATTAACGCTCTCCACCAATCGGCTGGCGAGGAACCAACCCTCTGGATTTTTGCAAGCAGCATTGGGACTTCCCAACTTTTTTCTAAAATATTCAATATTTGAATGAATAACTTTTTGCCCGTTTTAAAGTACACGCAATAAAACTGAATGATTGATGCACCGATGCTGAAAAAAATCCGGAACGGACAGCAAACACTATGGTAAAAGCTATGTACACTTGGCTGAAACAAGTTTTAAAGCAGTTCAGATATTTCCAATTCAATCGGTAAAACGACAATAACCTCCCCATGCTTACCCAAACCTGCAAAATGCTTCAGTCTGACTACATAATTTCGGAAAGTGTAGAAGCCCTGTGTGCGCCAGTTTAATCAAGAATTTTTTTTTTTTAACAAATCTTGGTTCACTGTTTAATAAAGGACACAAAAAAACATGTATTACCATCGTCTAATTGATTAAATTTCTTTAAGAGGTTTTCTTATCGTGTCTTTTTGCAAGAAAAAAATAAGCACTAAAGGAATAAAAGAGCCTTTAATTCTACATTTATAGATGGATAATAAGCCGTTTTAATTTTACAAAACAATTTCTTCTTGGCAGCAAAAACCTTGAGAAAAATAAATCTTTTTAGTCGCAAAACAAAAAGCTACACTTGAGGTTGTTTAGTACAGAAAAAAGTTTCAGATTTCTATTTTCAAGAGGCAGAACATTTAATATATCATTAGATTCTTAATCCAAGTTCAGTCTTCTAAAAATATGGATAAGACTTTTGTTACGGCAGATAAAAGAGAACAGGCGGCATATCTGCCCAGATTCCTACAGGCTTCGTTGTCGACTTACCAGCAGTTCGGCAGGTTCAGAGTGATGCTCCCACCTATGTGCTCGCCGAAGCACATGTATCCTATAGTGCCGAGGCTGATGTAGAGGAACGTGACGATGCCCATGCCCAGATACAGAACCTGTGTGAATCTCTGCGGCCTCTGCATTTTATTTTCCAGGGGAAGGACCTTCCATTGCGCAAAAAAACAAACAGGAACAGAAAAAAAGAAAAAAAAAAAAAACGTAAAAAAAAAAAAAAGTCAGCAGGTGCAAGCTCAACAAACAGGTCAAGATTTTCCTTGGATTCCGCATTACATTAAAACGTCTCCATCTCAGACTCTGATCCCTTTCACTGACATTATGTAGCATCATACTTATATTAGTGTTCTGGTGACAAGTAAAACAATTTAAATGTTTAATTTTTTTTGTTCCCCACAGAGACATAACCAATGAGTTAGCTTTCAAAAACAAACATTAAGACATTATGACCTGTGACCTTGCTCTTCAAAGTGTTTGTCCAAAATCACATCCACTTAAACTCAAAGACAAGTATTTGGTAGAACAATCTAATAAATGTGGACTAACACCAGGCCTCTGCGTTTGAACGCCGCCAGGCTTACATATAGCCACTATTGCTATAGAAAGTCAGGAAAATGTTTTAAAGAAGACAATTTACAATATTCTAAAGCAAATTTTCACTCTGGTCCACTATGGTGTTTTTTTTTTTTCAAATTCAGTTTATTTATATACCACCAGTTAGCAACACATCATCTTGAGGCATAAAACAAGAAAAAACTATTTAGTTTCAAGTCATGCATTGATTAATATATGCATGTACGATTGGAAGTTAAACAAATCAGTTCGTTTTAGTCTACGGAGGATAAAGCACCACTGAACTGTGTGGATTTCTTTTTTTTATTTTCTTTTTTTAAGACAATTATAACATTTGTCCATCTGCCCATAAATGTGCTTTCCTGCGTGACACTATTAGCTTCCCTGATCACTTGTGCCCTTACAGACATGATATACCTGCTTGTTTTTGTTTCCCCTATAGCCTCGTCATACACTTAAACAAAATAACAAAGGCTAGTACAATTTGAGGTGGAGCTAGTGTTCACTGGTTTTGCCGTTTTCTTTGAGCATTAAATGGCTTGGATATACCATCATGACCTTTCACAAATTATGAGTAACAATTAGTTCTCCAAAGTCATTGCTGATATCTTTCCTTCCTGGCATTGTAATTAGAGGCACTTGGTTGTTACCATTAGTGTCTTTGCATGCCTGAGGTCAAAAATCAAGGATTTCAGAACCTGATAACACCAGACATCTTTCAACGTGCGCAAACCGCAGGTGTGCATAGATCTTGCACAGGAAGCCCTCAAAAAAAAAGCTCTTTGCACAAACTGTTCTGTAAAAACAAACAGACTGTGTGCAGAGAGTCTCATCCAACAGAACCACCATTAACTTATTTAGCAATCTGTGCAACAGTAGCTTGTTTGCAGGATTGAACCACACCACTACTGACCCAGAGATCCCCATGACAACTGCAGTGTTGGTATTGCACTGATACAGCTGCCTTCCCATCACTAAAATCCTTAAACTTGTTTCTTTTTGCCTGCCTTTAAAGCATTAACTTTAGATCTTATAACTTGAACACACTAAGGTACACAATTTATTTCCCATTTCTGCTTCCTTTCTATATTAATTATATCCACAGATAATGATAGATGTGATTTGTTGGCCTGCAGATAAACATTTAAATTGAACACCCTGTGTTTCTCAGCATCGTTCTTCAGCTCATTTGGTCACTTACCACTCCAATCCCTTCAAAGGCAAATATGGCCGTCCCAAAAAACAGAGGGTAGTCCTTAAATCTGCCGACCTTCGGTAGATCAGAAGGGTTCGTGATGTTCTGTTAGAGTTAAGAAGAGAAGAAAAAAATAAAAGGGAAAACGATTAACAGCTTGCTTTAGGCTAGTCCGCTCATTTGATATCTTTCAAAGGCTTTCCGATAATAATTGGTGACTCGTTAAGGCTAAATACCAGACGACCGCTTCTAATCTCCCCAAATCAAACCTGTGGTCTATGGGGTCATTTTCCCCGGATCAATCGGCAGCCACATTTAAATAGGAGATTGTGCAAAGGGGAGGCCCCACCTTAGGCCTCCTAAACTTATTTGCTGGCTGAAAGCTGCAAATTACCTTCCCTTGAAGCAATTATTACAAGATGCTAGAAAACTTCTCCTCTCTGTCAGTGAAGGACAGAAGAGTGTTCCTGTTGTCTTTTAGCTACAATCTAAATTTAGTTAAACTTCTCAAAAAAAGGTTTCAAGAAAATTGAATTATAAATGACCAAGTCTAAATTTTATTTAACTTTTAACTTCTTGCAAACAGTATCCCCTGGTCTTGCTAAACTATGTTGTTGCAGATCCAGCATGGGTCACATATTTCAGCACCAAATCTTTTTCGTAGGTTTCTGATGCAAGAAAATGCTTTGTTTCAAGGCGAAGCCATTCTCTGCAAAACACGAGGACTGTATGTGTGCAACGCCCACAAGGAGGATGATGAAATACTGTTAGGCCGGGAAACTTGTAATCTGGAGACTTTTGTCCTCACACCTTGTCATGTTATTCATAAAAACACTGAATTCGGTTGGCTTAGTTGCTACAACCCGGGACTGCAGGAGAGAGAGGGAGAGGTTGAAGCTTATGGTGCTTGGATATAATCTTTTAGATAGTAAAGTTCACACTAAACTATAGATTCTAATGTAATCACAACAGTATTGCTTTTTTCCCCACTATAAGCTAAAAGATGAACCGATAAACAAAATGATAAAGATCCACTCCCTGCACACACTGACAAACGTGAAGACCTGGATACATCTCACTGTTTAGAAGTCAGATATTACAGCTCAGTAATGTTTATTTAATGAGGCTATTTCCGCCGCAGCTACGTTAATTCAATTAGGCACATTTTATTTGAACTGTGGAAATAAGGCTTTTACTAACACACCAGCTGTAAGGTCAAATTGGATGATAGACGTAGATTTAACTCGGGAATCTAACGACCTGTTAATAAATGAGCCTGAGCAAAAAAAAACAAAAAAAAAACATGTTTACCTTTAAGTTAAAAGCTGTAAACAGTGGCAGAGACAGTAAAGTAGACACAAAAACAATTAAAACATCATTGACCAAATTGTCCTTCAAAAAAAAAAGAAAAAAATCAGTCAGGACTACCAGACTAAATTAAATGAATTGACTTAAACAGATCCAAGGATTTGCATGTATAACAAAAAAAAAAAAAAATTACTGTAGAACAGCCATATTTCTTATAATAAAAGTAACTTTTTTTAAATTAAATTTAAACATTTAAATCACATGTTACATACAGCGATTATTTAAAAAAAGAAATTACACATCTATATGTATCGAAGCTTATGTTAATATTTTTTTAAATGTGCATGAACTGAATAAAAGGTGTAAGTTTTGAGTTTTGGTGCATTTAATCAAAAAGAATTATTAAAAATTTTGACTTTTTAAGCATCTTGTCTGCTCAAAACTACAAAGGGAAAATTTATATGAGGCTTAGATTAATAGTTTTACCTAACATAAACATCTAAATGTCCATTCCTACATGACAATCCGAAAATAATAAGTTAAAAAAAATATAAATTTAATCAACAACTTAGTCATATCACTAAACATGATATTGGACAATGAATTTATTTAATCTGCAGCTGTTTTCTAAGACTAGTTTAAATCTAAACAGACCCAATCAAGTCAATTCTGAAGCAGATGGGAGGGAAAATGTCTGAGTCCTGCGAGAGTCTTGAAAACATTAAGATTTCATCAGAACCCCGGCCAATCTTCATGGCTAGAGGGAATTCAAACTGAGATTGATTATCTCGCCTTCTACATGTGTAAACATAACCCAGATATTAAGCACATCCAATGTAACGGGGAATAAAAGGATAAATTAGTTTATTACCATCAGAGAGTAGACGTAGATGAGGATCAGACTGACAGTCATGACCAGGTTTGCAATGAGAGAGAGGGGAGCCAGGCACTTCAGGTTGGGAGTGAAAACCAGGAGGATGAAGAAGGGAAGGAAGAAGAGCATGTAGATACGAGAATCGAAACTTGGTACCAAGACGTCCGTCTGATTGGTGTGGTTCACCTGGCAGGTACTGGTGGTGGCGTTCGCCGCTTCGACAACCTGGGCGGGGCAAAAGGGAGCCAACTAAATGCATGTTATAGAAAGGTGAACCAGAAACTTTATAAAATTCAAGAACTTCTTTAGATCGTTTTTAAACTAAATTTAACGTAAATAAAAGGGAACAATAAGGTAACTAAATGTTGGTCTAAACCCGTTCCCTTCTTAAATAGGTGAAAAGAAAACATGTTGTGTTGTCCATTTAATCAAACCACATTCCACAGATGAATCAAGTCGAAACATGTGTAACAAGTGAAACTGTACAGACGTTCAACAACTTCATAGTTGGATATCGCCTTAAAATTTATTTACAACTTCTACCTTTTGCCCTTGCTTGATTTGGAATCTTTTACCATGAAACCAAAGCAATTTAGCATCTGACTAGGTTTGCCCTAGTGTAATAAATCTGTCCTCTTTTTACAAGCGAGGACAGATTTAATGGACGATTAAAAGATGGAAGCTACCATCTAGTGGTAAGAAGATGTACTGCAAGCATCTAACTTCACGCTCCTTTATTATTCAAGTCGATTGCTTATTACGCCGAAGCATTTGTCAACCAGTTCGTAAAGATTTTTGTTACTTAAGGCAAACAAAAGAAGAAATAATTGATTTACTTAAAAATTCCAGACAGGCAACGACAAACAATCAATCGGCAGTGAAGAGTTCAGGAGTCAAAGGTAAACCGTCGGCATTCCTGTGACCTCGAGGCCACCGCGTTTCATCGCACGCTTTTTGGGAAAGATAAAAATGTACAAGTGAGAATTTGAACAAATTAACTTAGTGTTAACCCCCTGAAAACCAAAGACGCAATCTTAAACATCTGAGCAGGATATATTATAATAACTGATATTTTCTGCTGCTGAATGTCAAGCAATCCCTTAAAGCTAAAGGCATAAATATTGGAAAAAGATGAACTAGTACGAAGTGTGATGATGTTTGTAATACATACTATTTTATTAGGAAATTTATTTTTATAACCCGAGGAGGAATTAAACCAGATGACGCCCAGTGTTTCTGTTTTTTTCCCCATCTTTTCCTGTTGTTCAGGAAAACCAAACACCGCTATTGACCTTCTAACTTATATCTGTATAACCTTTGAATGAGAGCGTCTGTTTACATATCCTTTGGAAAATAGGGAAACTTCCAAAGTAACTAAAGGTGTGTTTGTGTGACCTGAGAGAATGTGAGTAAAGAGATCCAGCCGTGTATGCATACATTTCTACTGTTTTAAATCCAGCAGTTTACACAGATTTAATCTGATCTGCAGAAGTCTGGTGGTTTAAGCGGACAGGGTGACCTGAGATGTCACGGCGGCATGACAAAGATCATCCTCAAATATCCTCAACCGGGAACAGCAGGAGACGGGGACCTGCATGTAAAAGCAGTCGTTTTTAAGGTGAGCATCTTTACCTGCTTGACGTTGTCGCCGAGGAAGACAAAGTACACGCAGCAGAAGCCCAACTGGGTAATGATGAGGAACAAGTTCACAGTCCGACTGAGAAACAGAGAAAATGAGATCTTTAATACCAAACTTTACTGATGAGAATTAGCTTTTTATTTATTTATTTATTATTTTTGTGTGTGCGTATGAGGAAATCCCTACCAGGAATCCTCCTTGATATCAACATATTAACCTTTTGACGGTTTTCTCACCTTCCCCATCGTGAACGCCTTCTCAGCCACGACACGTTTTCCATCCCATACTGCATCACCTCCCCGTAGGTCATAGAGGGCTGGTTCATTCTGGAAACAACAGCAAACGTACAAATCAAAATGAAAAGAAAGTGTAGCAAGAATGTAAGACACAATATTAGCAGCAAATGCAGCGTATGAAAGAGTGAGAAAGCAAAATCATTCAAAATGCTTTTTCTGCTTATAAGGAAGTATATGTCTTCATACAGACTCGGGGGAGGGGGGGGTTTGAAACCGATGTATCCCTTCCATGTATGCGAGAGGAAGTGATAACTCAGCATTAAAGAAAACACAACAGTCCATTTTGCGTGAACACAGTTGTTGCGCAATGCTCAGCCTAATAAGGAACCGTTTCCTGACTGCGGCCTTTTGAAGACGATGTTCATTCATGCTTCAGATCCGATTAATCCTCTTTAACCTCAGCGGACTGGGCAGCAGGAGATCTGTACGTGAACTCAGCGAAGATGGATGGAGACGTTATCCGTTAGGCGGAGGCTGAGCTGCCGTTTGCCGACTGGAGGAGCTGATCAAGTTCACTGTATACATAACGCTTGGTTTTTGCCCGGCAGATTTGATAAAAGATTCCTGACCATTAAATAGAGACTGCAACCCGAAACCACAAGTTACCTGGAGTTGCAGGTCACAGAAAACGTTTAAAAGCAGGAAATAGAACCTTTAAATTTCCTCTACTTTCAGCTGAGAGGATTAAATGACCCTGAACAGAACACAGAGTAAACAAACAAGAGAAATAAGCTTCCCTTCAGATTTAGGACTGAACTTTAAACATCATATAAACGTTTTTTTTACGCCATGCATAAAAATCGATCCCCGGCGTTCACAAGCAAACGTTGAATGCGAGCCGAAATAAATCTTACTTTTCTCACTTGGGTTTGCTTTTTGTCACCCACAGCTGTATAATAGCAGTTACTTACTTTGCACTGAGGTGATGGGAGCATTTAACTAGGAGCTTCATGCAGTGGACCGCAATGATTCCCATAACCAGGAGACTGACGGGTCCAAGCTTGAGACAAGAAGACAGGAAGAAGGACAAGATAGTAATAATAATATTAATAGGAATAAAATCAGTTCTGCTTAGTCTCGTGTCGTTCAGCAAAGGCAGAGGATGAGATCTTCAGGTGTGTTTTATTAAACACAGGAGACTCAGAGTGTTGATGATGAAAACACTTAAATATGTTAACATTAATATGTACTTTACACACTTTTTCTCCAATTAAGAAACATAGTATATAAGTGAATCAGTGTAACTTGTTTAAACTGTTTATTGTAGAAAAAAAGAAGAGTGATGTGTAACATGCATATCTTCCTTCCACTTTCAGCTTATCAATAAAAAAACAGGAGAGTGATTTCTGCATGCCCAGTTCTGCGTGTACGCTGTGAGCAGATACAGCGGACTCGATTGAAGGCAACAAAGAGGAGCAGGTAAAAAAAATGGGGAGTTCTGAGGCATTGTGACCGTAAGTTCTCTGGATCATAGAACAATTAGCTCTCAGAAGTTTGAATAAGCAAGCTTTGATTTAAAACATAAGCCTTTCTCACTACCCAAATAGAAATCAAGATAGGATCAAATAAACAAAATAAGGACCACGCAAACCAGTCATGACAACGGCCTTTAAAGCTAATATCTGATAAGCAGATCCTGTGAGGCTCATTTTCTTGCCCGGACGTGGAACCAACACTTCTCTTGCACCAGCGGTCACAATGTTAATTCTGATTAGTTTATATAAACAACTTCATAGATGAATGCAGGGAAGATCCTTCATAAATAAATGTTGGGTAGTTCAATAAATGAATACAACCTGTTAAACATGTTATGATAATTAGCCGCAAAATGCCACTGCTCCGTCTTTCATTCAGCTGGATCCTGAGCAGGACCGACTTCTCAAAGGCCAGATCTCTGCGGTGGCCTGAAACGACTGCAACATAGTAACGCCGTCTTTGTGCTCACCACCAGGCCAGCGTTCTTCACAGCCAGAGGCAGCCCCAGCAGACCGGTGCCGATGTTGCCTTTCAGTAGGTGGATCAGAGTCTGGCAGAATCTACAAACATGGAGGAATAAAAATGAAAATAAATAGTTAGGGAGCTGACAGATCTCCGTGAACATGTAGTCCGACTTTATTTAACTCACGAGGTTCCCGTCTGTCCTCCGACCCGCTCATAGTTCCGCTGAGGTCTGGATGGTCCAGGCGGAGACGGACACAGGGCATCCAACTCGGATGGGTTTTGGTCGGAGAAGACAGAACCTGCCGAGGACAAAGGCCTTTCAGAGGACATCATAAACTTCTGGAGCGAAGAGGACTTCCCTGAGACCACTAAAAACAGGCTTAAATCTTTGTTAACAATTTTGTTTATTATAGTGGATATATATCATTGTTAGATTACTTCCGTTAGGATATAAACAACACAGAAATACAAGCAAAATTCATGATTCTTTCCATTACTAGAGACTTAAAGCGTGGATCTATTAGAGTTTACGCAGAATTGTGATCTGTGGGGAGCATTTTAAGGGTGGCAGCAGGAAACCAGGCATCAAGCCGTGTCATCAACTACGCTTAGTTTTTTTTTTGTGTAAAAATCGAATGCATAAAAAAAACAAAAATACTAATTTGTAACAAAGAGATGTCCTTTAAAATAACCAAACCCACCCAGTGCATAGATTTTTAATACCAGGCATGCGTGACATGATTCTACTGCTT
Organism: Orestias chungarensis; assembly: GCA_032876305.1. Taxonomy (NCBI): domain Eukaryota; kingdom Metazoa; phylum Chordata; class Actinopteri; order Cyprinodontiformes; family Cyprinodontidae; genus Orestias; species Orestias chungarensis. The sequence goes on along the minus strand of JAVLVB010000433.1, from coordinate 758,865 downwards.
TAATGTGAAGAAGAAAAGCCACAAATACGAATCATGGATGGACTGAAGTCCACAGGTTAAAAATGTAGTTTATAAACAGCAGTGCACCTGTTAGTTTCAACAAAATAAAAGTCAGGCTGTTGGTTTCCCGACTGAAACTCTTTTTCAAAAAACTGAATTTGTCTTTGCGAAGAGCGTTAGATAACTTTAGTAGCCTCCGTTCGACCAGCTGAATCAGTGTTGCACAACCGTGGTATACTTTCATACCAGTGACAAGCCCGAGCCTATTTGATAAAAGCACGGATGTCAGCTCGGACGCAAAAAAGGAGCATCTTTGAAAGTAATTCAGGAACAAAACACCGTAAATGTGTCTTCAAAAGCCGAACAGACTGAAAACCTATGATATATGCAGGTTTTAAATGTGCATTTTATGCCGATTTTCTGTAAATCCATGCTGGAGTCTGCATCTCAATAACCAATGAGGCCAGATGTTTCCATTCACTTATCATGCAGGATAGTTTAAGGTTTTTAATCCTTCAGATTTTCTTCTCACGCCTAAACAACAACATTCACCAACTAATTAAACACAAATAGAAGTTCTTTGTGCCACACATACATATATTCGACAAGTCCAATCTGTGTTTACCGGGAATATTTCACGTTTAAATTCAACTACATCGTGTTCCTCTTTCCAGCAAATGCAGATTCACCATCGCAACAAACGACGGTTCTATGTTAGAGGGCTCGTGTGACAAACCTGTTTACAGCCGACCGTCTGTTCTGTTCAGTCTTTTACAAGACGTCCCTGTCAGGTTTTAAAAAGTGCAAATCTTGCTGCAGGTTTATCTGCTCATTTGTTTGATATCATCAAGTGTTCGCCGAGCTCAGTGCCCATAAAAAGAGATAGACTGAATCCTTGTGACCTCAAAAAATCCCCAGAAACCAGTTTAAGGCAGAGATTCCTGTGGGCAGCTGACTCTAATATACAAATAACAAAAGGCATTTTTCTTCTTCTTAGTGAAAGGGATTGAAGATGAGTGGCTGTATGCCAGCTGACATATGTTTAATAAAGGATCGGTGTTGTAGCATGAAGACTCCAGTAAAGCCAAGTTAATTATAGTTGCATGAAAAACAAAGAATGTGTGCTCAGGGTGTAAAAACAGACGTAAATAATGACACAACGGTTCATCTCTACCACCTGTCCAAAACACCTGTTTTTAAGGTAGTGGTGCTGATACTCGTGACTCTGGCACAACAAGTATGGTCAGGGGTTTGAGGTGCAAAACGTGTCGACTACCTTCCAAAACGTGCTGTAAGAACTTTGTGTGAAAATCAAAAGCTGCATATTGACAAGTAAGACTCTTATCAAAAGGTCTGAGTTGCAAACAATATTGGAAAAAAAAGACATTTGCAAGATTAAATTCAATACAAAACTGATGTCTCATGATACTCCTTGAGCTTTTTAGTGTATAACACTGTAAAGATGCTCATCTATCTTTTTTTTTTCCTTTAATGTAAATCAAATAAGTTACAGACATGTTATCACCTACATCACACCCACTGGGCCCTACCACAACACTGCCAGGCACGGCATGCTACCAAGTCCGCTAAGGTGGGTGTCCCATTAGCAAATGCTGCATCACAGTATATCTAAAGAAGGTTACGAGGAAGGAAAATGTATGGCAGAAGCAATGGTGCAAATGCAGCCCTGAGTGGATTAGGCAGGAAAGTTCGTTCAGGAGTTTGGAGGTGATTCCCTAAAACGGTGACGGCAGCCTGAATCTGCGTTTCAACAGCGACCAGACCTACAGGTTTCAACAACACTGGCTAAATTTCTCACGTTCCTTTTATCACGCAACGTCCGAATCAGTGATAGAAGCGACTCTGGAGGACGAGTCTGGGTTACTGGAGGTCCTGCATAAAGTGTTTATAGTTAGTGATTATATGGAGCCATTTTTTACCTTAGTTTGAGAAATTACATGCACTTATTCATGATATTTTATTGTACTGCGATGGACTTGTAATAACATAACAAATAGATTATAATATCATTGTGACCTCCGTCCATGAAAGACGTCAGCCAGCCAGGCTATCAGACCGAAACGAATGAAATAATGAAACGAAAGCCGTTTTGATGATTCAGTGGGATTACAAGCAAGTCGCCTGTGACCACGTACCAAGTTTGTTTTGTCTCACACCAGGACAACAAAGACAATCTTTTACCGTTCGCATTGCGTAGTTATATTGGTATTTAATGTCACGGAAATCGCTCCCTACCATCGGCTCTGCCGTCCACGTCGCTGGACGCCATCATGGTGGGTCGGGTGGAGGTAGCGGGTGGCCGGGCGTCGTTTCTCCCAGCGTCGAAGTTCCTAATTCAGCCGGGACAGACAGCTCAGCATCGGACGTGTCCAACTGTAGAGACAATTAACATGTAAACAGAGAGTGGGCACGGATTTTATGACCATTAATGTCAGAATGCTGACATCAGCACCCAATCAGATCATGTCCGTTTTGCATATTTAAATATGTCTTTAATGATGGTACATTTGATCCTCGATTTGTTTTCAATGCGGTTATTGAGAATGTGTTTTGGTGTTTGGTTAGAACAGACCTAATACATGTAGTAAGAAAATGAACTGCACTGTTCAATGTAATCTTGCGCGAAATAAGCACTTTAAATACCGTACTGTTGCTTTAAATAGGCTTTTTTTTTTTACTGCAGGTGAAAATAAATTAAAGGAACAATATTCTGTTTTTAAGTGGACTTTATGGTAACTTTTTTTTGTTATTCACAAGAAAGTCTTACATTTTTATGCAGTACTTGGTCTCTAACCCGATCTAAAACTTTATCTGATCCACCGAAACACATAGTTAATCTCTATGAGTCGCCCTCATCTTTAAACCTCCTGTAGCCGGTATCTAACAGTCCATATCAGGGACGCTTCCAGGCCGAACCCAGATGTTATGTAATTGCGGCATAACGGCTGGAAAATCAAACAGGTCCTGTTTGGGATCAGCTGTGTGATCTGAGGGTTTTGCTGCGCACCTGTCTGTGCAAGGACAGGACCAAGCAAGACCGAGAAGCTGATGGCGTGAAAGAATAATTATAAAAGCTTGTTTATTTGAAAGTAACAGTTGTGATCTTAATATAATCAATCTCTCATATGAAGGTAAAAACGGAAATCTACAGTTTAGCAGACTGAAAATCAAAATACCTCAATAACATAGATGACATTATTATTAAAACTGTAATTAATGTTAGTTTTTTATAAACATTTTAATGGTCAAGAAAAGAAAACATTTTTCCTCTTTTGCATGGTCTACGTAATAAATATAAATATATATATTTGCTCTGACGGACTTTATAACAAAAATATAAATATGTAAAAGATACACATATTTAGCACCACGTCAACTTTTTTTAAGCTGTTTCGGTTCATCATCTTTAGAACTGATTACAGATCCACAGATGTGCATGTGTTTCTCTGTCAATAGGAACTGAGCATCAGAAATCAAAAGTCACACTGTATGGGTTTATTCAGAAAAGAATGACACATCCATGGCGTTTCTATAAAAGCTGGGGTTGTCAACCATGTGTTTTCTCAAAGCTCATCAAGATCACACAACTCCCACGACTGGCCGCAAGAAATCATTTGCAATTTAGCAGAATGGTCCAAACTGAGAGTCTGAGTCTGGGGAAGCATCTTCAAGATAGTAGACAGGTTTGTGTTTGTCTTGGTGCTTCCAGTTGCTTTGTTGTTGACTCAAAGCTGATGGAAAAACACAAACCCACATAAGCGTAAAAAACCTCTGATATAAAAAAAATAAGCCATATTTAAACCCTGATGATAGACTCTCTATGGGCAACCAAACCACAGCAACTTTAAAACAAAAAAAACGCTTTTTAAGCGAGAGTTGACCTCTTTACACGAGAGCGACCAGATTAACACTGTAATCCCATCAATATTACCGGCTAATCTTTGGCCCGCGAAGACGAAGCGGACATGAAGCTGATAACCCCGGAACACTACCGGGGGTGGATCATGAGCCCAGACTGGGACGTACAATAAAGAGAACCACCATATATATAGATAGATACCATATAATTGAATAAAACGGAGTCAGTAGTTTAAATAAAACAACCTTAGCTAAAGGTTTCGCTGCCACCTTCGTGTTCTTAAACAAGGAGCTCCGGGCCATCATAACTAAGCCTACCTCCGGGAGATATCAGTCCCTCTGCTTCCCTGCTTTAGCGTTTTTTATCTGGACCTGCTGACCGCAGGTGCTCCTACGTCCGCGGTGGAGTCATATCAGGCCGAGCCGGAGCGGTGACCGAGGCGCTGCAGCACAGATTGTGAGCAAAAAACTGCTCGGCCGCTTTTCTCCGGATAGAGAGCCAGCGGTGCGGTCACGTGACACGAGTCAACGTGATTACGTATGACGTTCTAAAGCGGAACTAACAATACAATCATAAACTAAAATTACTAATTCTACAAAACTACTACTAATAGTGCGCATTATAATAATAAGTAAGATGTATTTGATTTTTTAAAAATATTACAAATGGAAAGCTTTCGAGAGGTTTTACAAAATAAAACGAAAACGTGGCAAACCGGAAGTGGGTAGCTTTGAGTCGCTTTGTTTTAGTTTATTTAGCGCGTTAGTGTTTTTCTATTCTAAATGCCAACACATATTTAACTCAAATAAACAAAACAAACATTTTACACTACAGAGTTTAGTTAAACATATTTTTGAAGTCCCTCCACAAACCGGATATCCTGCTTCGATGCTACACCTAGCTTGATCGTGCTCGCTTCAGCAGACAGTTTACAGTTTTGGGGGATTTTTGTAGCTCGACACGTCTCTGATAAAAATGACCGTGAGTTTCTTTAGAGTTATTTTAGCTCGCTTAAGGAACATGTTTTAGCTTCACGTCGTGGCAGGCGAGATTGGTTCTAGTTAAACCTGCAACACATTGTTTTTGCAGAAATGTGCTTCTAAATTGCCTTAATCAGAAAAAGCGACAGGTTAATGTGTGAGTGGAGGGTTGCTGGGCGGATTGAGGATTTATATTGATGTCTAGATCAGGACTGGAAAATATTTTACAATTTTTTTCCCCTTCTGCACTGAATTATCTGAATGTTACTTCGCTTAGATGTGTTTTGTGAGTGTTTGGGGTAAAATATGCACTCATTTGCCCCAAATTAAACATTTTGTGTTACTGGATAGACCAGCTCTTTTAAGTTATTCATTTTGAAATGTGTTTGAGTTTTTGAAATTGACTAGAGAACCACAAATGTGCGACTCGATCAATTAGAACAATGTCTAAAAGTCAAAATGTTCCAAAAACCAAAGTCACATAGTATGGATTTATTACGAAAACAGGGCCACATCTCAGATATGTTCCCATCAAATCTATGTTTGTCAACCCCTAAATGTGTTTTCTCAAACTTAATCAATATTACATAACTTCTAAATGGAAAAATTCAAACAGAAATGTGGTGGACTGCAATCATGGGGAAAACTGCTGACTAAAACGTTTTCCAGTAGGGGGTCATTGACAACTCACAATCAAATTAAGATGCAAAATATATGTGCTAAAGAAGGTGTTTGTTAACCGAGAGCTTTATGCATAAACATGTTGATGGAAAGTTGGCTGGAAGGAAAAATACGGTAGAAAAAGGTGCACAAGCATTAAGGATAATGCTGCACGAGCCACAGCTTCTGATGTGTATTTTCTGGTAATATATAGACATCCTTCCTTACCAAGCATAAGACTAGGCCATTTGCTAATGAAAAATAAAGACTACACAACATTAAGCAGTTCATGTTGTATATATTTAAGAGCCGATCTGTTACCCGTGCTATAGGATTCAACTTTCACATTCTCTTCTAGCAGTTTACAAGAATTTTTTTTTTCTTCATGTGACAACAAATGTAAAAATACTTTTATTGTATACTGATTTTGTATCGGTCCTCCGAAAACTCCAGATTTACAGCAACACAATTTTTCTTCCTGTCACAGAAGCACGAGTTTGAAGTGGCGATGACATGCGAAGGATGCTCCGGAGCTGTAACAAGAATCCTCAACAAGCTTGGAGGTTAGACCGACAGATCTTGTCTCCTCTTCAGTTCTGGTTTTACTGGAAGTGCTGGGAAGGATTCACCTTTCATGCCATCTGATTGGTTTTTAGGACACAACCACTGTACTTTGTTCCTGGAGAAGAATACATTTGAATAAAAAAAGTTTTATTCATCCCAAAGGGAAATTAAATGAGATACAAGCCAGCCAGGAGAATAAGGATTTAAAATAATAAAGGAATAACTTAAAATTTTAACACTTAAATTTAAACACCATAAATTAATTTTTCCTAAAATATTTAAGAATAATTTAAGGAACACTTTCATCTTAACGGAGAGTGTGCACAGATGTCACGCGCTCCAACAAACAATTCATCTAAACACACAAATAAATACTCAATAAATACAAAAATGTTTTTTTTACATCTTGATTTTATTTACTCATTTTAAAGAAAAAAGGCTATCAGAAACATCCTTGCCATGTGTGAAAATATAATCAGAATTCTTATACACATATTTTTATTTTTGTTTTATCTACAACTTTCAAAGCTGATAACCAAACCTGTTGAAGTACCGAAGTAAAACTGGCCCGACAACATAAAGCAGGGTAAAATCTCAGTAAAAACAGTTCCATCAGTCTCAAAAGGGTTGCTAAACTGTTTTTAGGGAGCAATTGTACATACAATTCTATTCAGTTAAACTTGTTCATTAAGAAAAAAACTGTTGGATGTTTTACCATTTTTATTGTTTTTGAAAATAAGTCATGATCGAAAATATAAAAACGTATATTAACAGGACATATTTGATGTCAAAGTGAAAGCTGATTTCTGAAAATTAAATTGGACATGAATCCAACTGCATTAAAACAATTGAAAGGAAATAATATTGAGCTAATGTTCACCCCCATTAAAATTTTCTAACTTAATTCAACAGAGGCCCAGCCAAGCGGAGCCAAGTAGTGTCACGGTGAGTGGAATGGAGATCCTCAGAAGGAAGCCCCCGTGTCTCAAGTGATTGTAGTATAAAGACGCTCGTGTCTGTAAGGTGTGTTCACTAGTTAATCAGTATTCTTGGTGACCATTACAGCACTAAGACAAAAAAAAACAGTCCAAGCAAGTCAGATTATTGAAAATTTTATTTTAGAATCTTGTTACATTATTAAGAAAGAAAGGAATATTGCTAAACTACTGCAATCGGTGCACTCCTATATAAAACACTATGTTTGGGGGAGACCAAACGCACCATCCTTACTGTGAAGCATGACGGTGGCACCATCATGCTTTGGTGATGCTTCTTAGCAGTCCACACTAGATGCGTTGTAAAGCTAGAAGGTAAGACTAATGTAGTAAAATTTTGGAAATTTGGTGAACCGTTCTTTTTTTGTCCATCTGCAAAAGAACTATTGCTTCAGAGAACATTTATATTACAGCTAGAGGTCAAGCTAACACACCCAATGTCCACTCAGTCTGACAAAGCCTGAAAAGCCTTGGAAAGAAGAGCAGAGGAAAAACTGCAGCATCCGAATGTTGGAAACATTCTCCATGCTGTAACCGGAGCATTTACGAAATACAGACCTGAATGGGATTAATAATTAATCAGTTATTTATGTTATGTTAAATACTTCTACATGATTTTATAGAAATTAGTTTCTAGGATTCATTTAATTTGTTTTAGTCATTTAATCTACAATTAGTTGCTTAGGACTGATTTGCAAAAGCAATTCAAAGGAAAAACATCCAATCCTTTTTATAAGCCCTTTTTACTATGATGCTGATTTATGATTACGTTTTATGAGAACACACAGTTCCGTGAAACGAGCACTTATTTGAGTTTTGTATTAGGAGGTAATGTATATCTAAGCAAACGTGCCTCAGCATTACATCTAGTCTCGGACCGAGTTCAGTAAATACCTAAAGGTGGGTTGCAGCAGAGGCACCTCGTGACTTCTTCGCTCCGAGTGTTGGCTCAGCCGGCCGGTCACCTGATGCTGAGCAGCGTTTTTTGTTTCACTTTTATTTGCCTTGGTCATTAAATTGTTTAGTAGCCAAATTTCAGTTCCCTTTTTTTCTATCTTGTTCCAGTTCCGCAGTCTGAACAAGATAAAGAAAATCTATTCTGCAGATATTTCTTCACAGTCAGGTCAAAAGAGTGCCGATAGATCTCTCATTTATTTAATAGAAGCACATATAAAAGAGTGAATTTTGTCTTTTTCCTGCCCCTTAAGAAAGCAGAGTTTTTTTTGTTGTTTTTTTTTCAGATGTGAAGTTTGAGATCGATCTTCCCCGTAAACTCGTTTGGATCGAGTCCGACAAGGATGTGGACGTTCTGATGGAGACGTTGAAGAAATTCGGGAAAGAAGTCAAGTACAACGGCACTAAATGAAGGAGTCTGCTTCATATGTGCAACAGTTGACAGTGAGTTGATAACAGAGCTAAAGTCCATGTTGAACTCTTATGTTCATGTTAATGATTGCTGTAAAGACCTTTAGCTTTTATTGGTGTGTTCCTGCTTCAGGACACAGTCTGGTCCTATTTAAAGTTTCAGCAACTATCTGAATTGTATGTTTACTTATAAGTCAAGGTATGTTTATTTATAGAGCTAAGCATTAAATTGCTTTTTTTTATTTTATTTTTATTTTTTAGGAAATCCTGCTGCTCTATAGTAAAGAATTGAGGTAGCCATTATCCTGGATTCCCCAAAGGTGCCACGCCCCATCTACCCATGTTCTTAAAAGAGATTTGGAATGCAAACTTTTCAACTTTTCAAGATCGAGTCTCCTAAATCCAGACTAAAAGCTGACAAAGGGTTATTGATGTTAAACTTGCATTAATGTTTCAGAAAGACTTACAGACTGTAGGATGTTTCTGTTAGAGTTATACATTGTGCCTCATTTTAAAAAGATCCAGTTTCTGAAATCAGATGTTTGTGTGCTTTGCCATAATTACTGCTCGGTGGTTTTTGCTTATATTTAAGACCACCCCAGGCAGGAAATGCATGTATTGCAGTTTGAAGCATCTTTAGGTGTTGATTAATGAACAGAATTCTGTTATTGCTTGTGGTAAACATCCCCTTAAGCATACAAACTGTTAGTCTTTCTTCAGAGCAGTTCAAGTACATTCCCTTGTATCCGTTTTGAGTATAAATAACTGTTAGAGAACATCTACTCAGTGTTGTCGACCACAAATGTCATCTGTAAAGGGCTCGTGAATATTTATGATCAGTTGTGATCTACTGTAGAAAACTGTGTTGTTTTTTTCTTATTAAAGACTAATGATGTCTTTAGTTTTATTTACACTACATAAAAATCACATCTGATATAGATCATGATCATATAGTTTCTCTGACAGGCATCTGTGGGGGGTCTTTTGTTTGTTTTTTTGCATTTTGCTCCGGGTTTTGTTCCCACCTTCTCCTGGCATAATTTTGAGTCTTAATATGTCTCATCTACGCACAATGAAAAATAAATCGACTATGTCTGAAACCTGTCCCCCATTTTTTCAATGTTCGAGCAAAAACACGTCTTGACATCGTTACTCAGGACGGACATGACTTATTTTTTGATTGTGGGCATTAAACCATACCTATGTTGCAAGATTTTTGTCTTAAATTGTGGAAAATGGGGAAACAAACTGTAAAATTATACATTAAACCATAAAACTACTAATTAGATGCATTCACTGAGTTTCAGGGGAGTGAGGGAAGATTTTAGTGCATCTGATGTTACAGAAGTATTTTTCCTCAAACATTGTGCAGTATGTGGTAAAGACTACTTAAAAAAGGAGGTTTGCGTTAACCACTGTTTGTTCAAATGTTGGAATGAAAAAGAGGAAGTACCGGTGGGTAAATGTACATTTTACAGACGAGGGTCCAGAGTATCTAAACTCTTAATCTCAATTCCCACTTGCTGACCTCTGCAGACTCTCGCAAGGATATGGATGGATAGATGTTCAGTCATGTTTCCACATTAGCCGAGTTTGATATGCCTCCACTGACTTGGTGGGACTCTTTAGAAATGTATCAGCTTTCTTCAACCACCAGGAGGTGCTGCGGGACAAAGATGCTTGTAGTGTGTGAATGGCTTTAATTAAAAGGACATCTCCCATTTCAAATGTTTGAGTTCATCCGAAATTAACAGAGATTGGTTGATTTCTTAAATCAGTGTTTTTAATGTGGTAATCCAACATCTGGACATATTTTAAAACATGTCTAAAGTAAAAACATCAAGTTAAAAATGCCATCAGCAGCTTGGTTCCTTCGAGATAAGATGCAATATTTAACGCCAGCCTGTAAGCTCAGGCCGATATGTAGCACATTAATATTTAAACATTTAAAAAAAATGATAAGGAAGAGCATCTCAAAGATGACACCAGAAGTATGGTAACTTAGAGACGCAGAGACGAACTTTAGCAGTGCCTTTTTTTCAATGGAAGCTGCTCCGTATAAATGCATCATTAGAAAAAATGATGTTCCATTAACAGGATAACTGGGACAATCAAACCAAGATCCAATCATTCCTGTGTTTCATCTAAATGAACTGTTAGCAGAAAAGACATTTGCACTGACAAAAGGATTTAGCAGAAGAATAACATTTTGATCAAACTGCAGCATTACATGGTTCTGTTTAAAATAGTTTATCACAATATCTGTACAGAGAGCCACTGAAATGAACAAATTAGACGATGTAACATTAAATAAGCCAGAAATAGAGCTTTGTTATTTCTTATAAATGTGCGGATCTGGTTTAAAGACAGACGAAGGAGCTGCCCTTTCGTTCTATTTACAACCATTTCTTTATTGTTGCTTACTAGAATCTGTATCATGGGCATCTGTGACGATTCTGACATCTAACACATAGAAGTTTCTCGGTGTAATGTCACAAAATGAAAATGTATTCAAATAAGATACTACGATCAGTGTAGTTCTTTTGCAGGAAACTATCGGTTGGTCTATTAGATTAGATCTTCACACAGTTAATGGTGACAATAATTAATACAGTTAATGTTGCATTTCTGTTCTTGTCTGTTCTTGAGGTCACGGGCCTACCATAGATAAGTCCATATTTGTTTATTCTATCTTCCCTGAGCTTAATAACTAATTACTGCAGCAAAACCTAAAGATAACTTTTAAAAAACTTTCTTAAACCATTATTTTCCAGGTTATTGAAATTTTCTGAGCTGGCCCAGCTTGGCATTTTACTTGGCAGTATTCTTTATTTTTTTCCTGCAGAAGAGCCTGATGACGTGTTGCAGCAATCATGAAAAACGAACCGTGAAGTTTAAAACAGATCCTCTGCTGTTTACAGCTCATGCCAAATGGTTCACTGGCTCATGACGTCCACAAACAGATAATCCCGGGTAATTGGTGCTTTCTCAGTCTTCATGGAAATGTGGTGAATATGCCGAATTCTTTGTAGAGGATGAAGAGTTTCTGGCCAGCCTCGGTCTGAACCAACCACTGAGGAGAACAGAGCTTCATTGTGTACAACAAAAACTCCACAGATAACAAGGTTTTCGGCCCGTCACCGGGTTCCTCGTCTTACTCTCCTATGCACGAGAGTGTGGTGCCAATATTCAACTTTGAGTGGTTAAATTAACTACACAGGGGAACTGCACTTTGAGTCTAAATGTCTAAATTTGACATTTTTCTGAATCTCGAGTAATCGACTAGTTAAAATAAACAACTGAACGATAAAGATGCCTTGATTTTACCTTTTATTTTAAGCAGAGAGTTTAAAAGATGTTTACAGCAACAACAAAAAATGTCTGCCAATGTTGACTTTGATCATAAAATAAATTTAAATGCTAATGAAAAGTGATTTTGAATTTGAATCCCCTCATGAGTGCATGATTGCTATTATTATTATTATTATGAAGTTATCATCTAAGTTCATACATTAATATTGTAAAAGGGAATTCCCTCATTTAAAATGATATTTTTCCACTTGCCAAGATGTGTTTAAACCCAGTGTGTGTGTTGTGATCTGAACTGTCACAGCAGCATCCTAACTTAAGGTCATCCTTTGAAAATAGCTCCAGCTGTGTGTTCATACATGAGTCGTTGTCCTGAAAGATGAACTTCGAGTTAAATGCTGAGTGTTTTGCAGCATCTAACAGGTTTTCTTCCAGGATTTTCTTGATAATTAAAGTATTTCTTGGTTTTTATGCTTGTAGCTGTGCGATACTCTATCACTTTATATTTATAATGTCAATCAGCTCATTGATTGCTCTGTGAAATATTCAAAGTTGAGATAATTGGTTTTTGACCTAACCCGGTCTTAAACCTTAAACTTATCCCTAACTTCTTATACCTTACCTGTCTGTTGTGCTGCTTGGTCATCATAACGTTCTTCACGTTACGTTCTCTCACTGACACCTCTAAACGCTTCACTCCTGCAGGTTCGCTCGTATTTTGTATTGGTCTCTCACATTAATCCACAATACAAAAACATTGACTTTTTGCAAAGAACCGGAAAGGTTTCAATGCTGGTGTTTTATGTATTTACCTCACACTACTCTAAGTTGACCGGTGGTATGATAAATTGCTTTATGACTGTTTTTAAAAAAAAAAGGTGGGTGAGGGTGCAATTTTAGCGGTCACATCCTGTCCTGCATGCCAAAACAAACTCACCCATCACCAGAAGGTTACAGCCAGTCAGCGAAATGCTCAGTTTGACGGACAAGAGCAAACACTCGGCCGACTCTGTGGCTTTACGTCTTGGTGGGAGTCTCAGCTGTAGATTACCTCGCTCTGGTGCCTGACGAAATAAATTCTTCATGGTTTAATATTTAACTACTTCTTAATTGTGAAGCTACTGCCTTCTTTTATGTTTACTAAGTGAGGATCTTCAAAGTATGTTGTAGTCAATATAAAATGAATTTGGGTAACCTTAGGCAATTGTTAGGCTCAGTTTAATTTCAGAGGGAAGAATTTAAGATTGATCCATCCAATCCAACCTACTCATTGATGCAGGATTGGGGGGCATTAGTTTAGTGCTTTAACCTCTGCTACAGTAAAATAATTATGGTTTCCTACTGTGTTCATGTAATCTCCTGTTTCCTTTGCTTGCAGATTACAGCCAAGATTCTCTACAAGAAATAGATTTTTCCCTCAAATGTTCATCACCTTCCAGCCGGCTCTTCAACAGCAGGCTTGCCTATTGCAGATTCTCCATCATCAAACTATTTGGAGACTCAAACTCACCGCCAGCTTCTATATTTATCTCCCCAACTGCAAATAACCCTCCTCACCCCACAACAGACAATGATTCACTCCTTCCCATTCACTCTTCAGGCAAACGTCACAGTATGCAGCCTTCTCCTTAAGTAATTTACATGACTCTCGTTCAGTTCTAACGAACTGCAAATAACTTACCTCTCTCCCCCTTCAAAGGTGATCACATCCTTTTTTCTACATGGATAAAGAACCCTAAATCATTGTTATTCTCAGTGTTAAACTTTATTATAAATCCTTTATCTATTTGTCTCATGAGAAGGATTTTGCATATTGGTCAGGAAAATAAAACCCATCATGACTTAGAATACTTATGACATAGAAACAATAAAAGTCCCTTGCTCATTATTTTGTCGGCTGGAAAATAAAAATAATTTTGACAATCACTCCTGATGTAAAACAGTAAAAGTATTAGTATATCGGTCAGATTGAATGTCAAATTGTAAAAGTATCTTTTTAAATTGCAGTCACGTCTGTGAAACTCCGTTGGTCTGGTTTTTAACTCAAAGTTTAGGTGTTTGACAGTCCTGAAACAAATAACTAGAATATTAGCTAGATCTTGTCCAAAGTGTGTGGCACCCCTATATAAATGATTTTAATTGTGTTTCAATTTGAAAATCTACACAACACAGATAATCCCAGAAAATCCCACATAATCTTTTGCTGATCTTTCCTTTTTCTTTTTTTTTTCTTTTTCGTTATATCCTGCAGCCTTTTTGTTTTGACGTGTTTCATGTCCAGACAGAAACTCCTGCTTGGATTTGCCTTCCAAAGATGAAAACGTTTTCCTAATCTGGAATCATCCATGTGAGCAGATCAAAAGAGATAGACTAGAACAGGCATTATCTACAGCTCCATCTTTCAAAAATAATTATCCTGATCATTTTGAACAAATACAAAAATAAACACGATAATGTAATCAAAATGCACTATAAGATTTTAGACAAGCCTAAAATTCCAGGTTTAACTCATGTGTGGAAGCTTTTGTCCAGCACTTTGCAAGCATGTGTGCATAAATTGAAATAAGGAGATGATCTAAACAGCGTTTGCTGTAAGACATGAAAAAAAAAAAAAAACATGTATAAACTTGCTAAGAGCTCATGTGAGTTGGAAATTCAGTTAACCGGTTTCATCCAAGTAGACCCACGGGGCCTTTTAGTACAGTCTGCCTGACTAAAAATGTGCCTTACACAAAAACACCAAAGTAAAGATGATGCACTGAATTGATTGCTTGACTGAAATCAGCAAGCCAGCAATTAACAAACATTTCAATAAATAAAAATAAAAATTCAATTATCTGATTCTATAGTAAAGTTTATTTTTTATATTTATCTGGAGTCTTTTTGTGTTCACTTTCTTTTGTTTTCTGTCATTTCTATTTCTCTGTTGCTCCAGTTTTTTTTTTCTAACTTTTTTCTTCTCTTGCACAATTTATTGTCTTATCAAGATTTCATGTTATTTTTTTGTGCCTGACATCTCAGTCCTTTCAGGTCTGACCACTTACTCAACCAAGAAATGAATAAGAAACAAACAATGAATGTACTCTATTGAAACATAACAGCATACAAAGATTACACTGGACGGCAGATTTAAACCACTTGGTTGTAGGAATAAGAAGGATTTCCTTGAGTCAACATGAGGGTGTGCATGTTGGTTGCTTGCTTATATTGGTCTTTTAGGCAGTTTGTATAATTGCAGGTGTTGTCAAGCATGCTATCTTCCTTTCTAGGCATGCTGGTCCATGAGTGATACTGCAAATCAATAATCCGATGCAATCTCCTGGATTTCCTTAGATTATAAATTAATTAAAAATACTGAGTTTAATATCATGCACTGTTTGAGAACTTGGACCATTTGAATGTGTTATAATTGGATTGAAATGACTTTTGTTGTGAAGTGCACTGAGATCACGAGTGCTGCTTTTTCCCCTTATAATTCTGTAACAAATAATGTCAACATTCAATCTGTTGTTACTTGATTTAAGTAATTTCAACCAATCATTGCAAAGATCAAAAAAAAGAAATTAGTAAAGTATAAAAAAATGTAGGTTCTAACCCAGTGGGTTTGACTCTCACTATCAACAATTCAGTAATTTGCTTTTAATAAACAGCTTGCCCGATTATTTCTGTCTTATGGTTGTAATTTTGTTCCACTGGGCATAATTGTCCAAATTTAAGAACAAAGAAAGAATCTAAACACAGCAAAGAACATCAAACGTGTTTTTAGCCTCTCTTCAGACTCACTGGCTCCTAAGTTGTTTAAACAGAGCAACAGGCTTTTCTGTTTAATAGACGTTTTGCCTTCAGTGACTCGGAGCCTATACTTCTTCTTTTCTCTTCCTGCTGCTTCATTTAGAGAAACACATACCCAAATAAAGTTATATTTTAAATGTTCTGAGTTTTTTGCTCACATGACCATATCTAGAAGTGTAAATGACGTGTTTGCTTCTCTGTCGTTCAGATTAGTTGCACGAAAACAAACTGAATATGAATTTCAAATAGAAAACCACAAAAATGAAGCAGCAACAACAAGTATACATTTAACTACTTTCATGATTTCATGTTCGTTATCCAAGTCTATCTTGTAGAAGCTGGTAAAATTCCCATAAAGTTTCATGTTTTATGTTAGAACTGAATGATAATACTGTGGTGTTGAAATCCAGCAACATGTTTTTTGTTTTTGAAGGACGTCTATGATTCATATTTTCCTGAAAAAAGTCTGGCAGAGCCGCCACACTTCCACCTGATGGAGGGTTTCAGACAGTAATTACACCGACACAGAGGACACCACAAAAACTCACAGCTTAGGAGTCCAAAACAGGTTCAGGTTCAGGATCAGTTAGATCACAGGGTGTGGCCAAAGCTGGTCAGCACGTTTCACACAATCAAAAGCAGTTGAAATGTGTTCATACCCCGTAGAAGCACCAACAACAAAAAAAATCTCACTTGGAAGGAACATTGAACACTGAAAATCAACTCTCTACTAAGTTTTTTGCCATTGAGATGTTAGGTTCATCAATGATAATTTAAAGAAAACGTTACATGGTTCAAAAGAGGAATTTCAGCACAGCTGCAAACATTTAATTGATGAGTAAATCAAAGAAACTTTACTGATGCTCAAAAACAATCAAACACTTGTAACCGTGTCTTTTTTTTTTTTTTTCGTTTTTAATAAAACCAGTTTCTGTTTTAACATCACACAGTCTGAACACATCAGACTTCAAGCACAGCAGTGAAGAAATGTTCAGTTTAAAATTCCCGTATGCTTTAAAAAAGGTCATAAAAAAGGTTCACACAATAACCAGACAAGGTGAAATGTTGAACCACATAGGTAATTGATGTAATTGACACCGATCTAAAATGTTGAATCCTCCTTTTGGCTGTCAGGGTAATTTAAATGGAAATGTGCAGGTAGTTAAGATTACCTGATCAGCCCAAGCTGTAAGTTTACTTATTAGTTTTGTTCTATTGTTTTTAGCCTAGTTTATTATAGTTTCCGCTTAGATCAGTGTTTTAGCTTGGTTCCTACCAGTCTGTTTATTTGTTTCTCTCAAAGGTCTTCAGTAAGTTTTTGTATGTATTTTCATTTAAATCTGCAAATTTTATCTCTGAACTCAACTCTGCCTCCAACTAAACCTACACCTAACCCAATACTGCCTCTGACTTGGTTCCCATTACAACAAAGAAATATGATAACAGGCAAAACAACAGTTTTGTGTGACTAACAATAGAAAATTGATCAAAATAGTAGACATGAAATTCAGCTTTCCTGATTAGAGGCCAAAAATCAGCCAGTTAGTATCTGGAGTTAGATTGAAAAGGTTTTTAAAAACTTTTCAGCAGATATTCTCAGTGTAGTCTTATAGTTGTCTGGTTTTGCTTTTTCATCTGTTATCTTCCTTTTACACGTCTTAACTGACTATAGCCTTGTGACTACACAGCAGCGCTTGTATTGAGGACTTTGAGATATTAACAGGTTTCTACCTGCTGAGCCAGGCAGCCAAAAGGAGAATGTAATTGCAGCATTTTACTAAATTTCTTGTTAAAGAGTTATGTCCGGCTGCCACGTTTACATGCGATGGTGAGGAGGGAAGATGGCAAAGGGAAAAGGGTGTGAGAGGAGAGATGGGAGAATACAAGGCAATTAGAACAGATGGGAGGAGAGAAGAGAGTCATGTTCGAACAACACCCCCTCCTTTTCTCTCCATCAGCAGCTGGATATCCAGGCAGAATGGAAAAACGCCACGTTGCATTGCAGTTCTCACCCTCCTCCCTTCCTCCATCTAGTTGTCCTTCTTCCTGGTCCTGCAGCTGTTCTTTACATCTCACTGGTCTGGTCTGGTCTGTTCTGTGGGAACAGACGGAAGAAGCCCACAAGACTCAGACAAAGGAAAATCAACCAATGAAACATCAAACTCAAAGTCAGGAGTCAGGAGAGATGATTTCAGATTTAGATTGCATCTGTCTGCCCCCTTTATACAATTGTTGTACAACACTGATTTGATTACCAAAGGCGTAGAGAAATAAATGTTCCATGGGAGTTTAATAATAACTCTCCAGAGGACAAAAAATCTTCACTAAGTCATAAAATTCCTTTTCATATTAGTATAGCTGTGCCCTCAGATGCTTTAAAACCTAGACATTAGCAGTTATTATGCAAAATTACTTTATGAACCCCTTAAATTGGGGCATTTTTAAAATTATGGATGTTCAGACAGATTAAAACAATAAAAGTTTTTCAGTGACAACTTCCAAAGTCTTTTGTCCTCCAAACGTTTAATTTCTGTGGTGAAACTCGAAGTCCTTCATTTTTTTAAACAAAAAGAAAAAGAAAAACTTTCTAGCTGAAAAACTATACTACAATAGGGGTCTAGAAAAGGTATGCTTCTATTTCTGTATTTCATGAAACAGCTAGAAGAACTTAACAAATGTATTTTTATTTTCTCACCATTACAGACAACAAAACAACAGATTCTGTTTCTGTATAATCCATTAAATTTCTATACCCTGTTTTCTTTGCAAGGTTAAAGTGGGCTTATCTCCATCGGTGATTGGAGAAGAGGCGGGGTATACCATAGGAGTCCATAGCATACACACTCATGCCACTCAAGCAGGACTGTTGAAAACTTGGAGTTAAGTGCCTTGCCCAGAGCGGCAATAACATTTGACAAAAAGGAGCTGAATTCAAGCCCATAACCTACAAGACAACTGCTTTACCCATTGGTTCATAGTAGTTTTGCGAATAGTCTTTTCCTTAATTAGGATGGTGCAGTTATCAAACTTCTAGGTGTAGAGTGACAAGACAGCAATACCAACCAAGAGCAGAGGAAATGGGGTTGCCAAGGTGGTTTCAGCAGAGCTCCTTAACAAAACCACTAGCTGTATCACTATACAACAGCTGGACACAACAGGTATCTAGAAAAGAGGCAGCTCTACGCTTCCATAAGTAATTGCTTCAAAGGGGTTGCCATGTGGCAACCATTTAGGCCTTATTACAGACAAGGGTTTAATCACTTAAATAATGACACATGCTGAGCCGTTTCTGAATGTGCTTCTTTTTTTTTTGTCCTTTACTAAATGGTTTCCTCAAAATCAACCTACCTCCCTGGCAATTAAATTCTTTTCAGCACCTAAAACCAGCTTTAAGAAAACACGATTGATGTTAAACATCCCTAAAAAAGAGGATTTTGAAGCATAGCAAAGGCAATTATGCCACCTTTAACTTTAACTGGAGTTGCTTACTTCTGCTTTACACAGTAGAAAATCGGCCTCCGTGTTGCTCAAGATGTTTAAAGTTACAGATTTTATTATAACCGCAATAATCTCTAAACAATATTTTTTCCAGACAATTATTTTAAACTCTAAGGACTCCCAAAAGAGCCGGTTATCTAATAGTTATGAAGATTCCAAAATATGTGAAGTTAGAGATGAAAAACAAATAAAAGTGACAAACTTGAGGAGGCAGTATAGCAGTATAGACGTCCACAAACAGAACATTTGTTCAATAGCACTTAAACAAGCAAAGCACTTTAAATCATTTGTTTACTTTATTTTTTTAACTTAATCATAAAGTTGAATTTTAAAAAAGTTAACTAAATCAGTTACAGAACACTGACATACTCTAAAGAAAAATACCTTTTAGCAAGAAAATCATCAAACATTTTCATCACATCTGTAAATAAACAAATATATATTTCAGACCAAACGCTAGCACTTAATCCTGCCTAAGGGAGCAGAGAGTTAATGTTAAGCCCATCCCACCAGAGCAGGAGGAAGGGAGTGGGGGCAAGAGTTGGGTCCAGACTGGGACGTCCCCCTGGAAGTGTGTACTGAGTAAACTGGTGAGCCAGTTACATTTTCCTGGGGCCCCGCACACGGCTGATTTCTCTCCAAGCGTCCCTGCTCTGCAAAGATAAAGGTGAGATTGGAATTTCTCAAAGGTGGAACATAATTTTTCTCTTTAGTTGAGCTTGGACCAATGTTTTCTGCAAATTGTGGAACTTTTATGGTCTTTAGGTTGTTAAACTGAAAATTGACTGACGAATAAGGGAAGTTTGGCCAACAATGGATGTGCAAGAATTTCCATCATTGCAAACTTTAAGAAAGCTCAATCATAAAGACGTTTGTTTCTAATTGCCTAAAGCAGGTAAAATGTTATTTATTTCCATAATAAATCTTTCTACACCGGTTTAGAGTCTTAAATTGAAGTTTTGCTTCTTACTTAAACTTATTTTAAACCAACTTACTGTGAGGCATCCTGTTTCAAGTGGAAACCTGTATCTAAAATAGGTTCTTGGTTGTTCATACAGCTGCAAGGAAAATCATTCATTAGATGTATACAGTCTCTGATTTGGGTGATTATTCTCTGTGGAGCTATTGTGTGCCACATCAGCAACAGGAGGAGGAGGGGAAGGAGAAATGAGAACACTGGTGTAGGGGAGGAGGGATGCAAACAAGTCTCTTCTGCAAGATAACTTAGCTGAGTTTTTTTTTTCTTAGGTTTGATGCACAAAACTTTTGGCGTTTTAAGATAATAAAAAAAGATTTCCCGGTTTTGTTGATGGATTTCCTTTTGTTCAGAATGGGGAGAGAAAAAGAGGAGAGATCAAAAGGGATAACATTTCAACTAAGCCAGGCAGAAAATTGGGAGGATTTCTCCACAAATATCGCTCTCTTCCCCGTCTCCTTCCCTCATTCCGTCTCCTCTGTGACTCCTAACTCTTTGATTACTCCTGTGTAAAGGAATGCGGGTTGCTGTGGCGACCGGTTACGAGCTTTTAGCTGGGAGTTAAAGCAGAGACCTTAAAATATATGTACTTGAAAACGTTTTTTGTTTTTCTTCCAAACATGTACAAGCTTTCGGAGAGACAGTTTTCATGCACAAGTCACAAAGCAAAGTCATAAATTCTGTTGTTTGGTCTAACACCTAATGATCCCCAGCTGCTTTCATACTACAGAACTCATGAACGTCAGTAAATATCAAATTGGGTCCAGAATTTCGGAAACATTTTGTTGTATACATTAGAATACATTAGAATGTTCTGAGTGCAAAATGATAACCTTTGCAACAGAGAACAGGATATAAGGCTAAAAAGAGAAATGTGTGGTTTATTTTGATTTGTATTGCTTATGTATCTGGAATTTTCACAGATTTTTTTGTTGTTGTTTTTAACCTTTTTTTTTTAGATTTTAGCTTTACTACAAACTATTATGTTACGATCAAGCCCGATTTCCCATGCCTAAATGGAAAGATCCTTTTTTTTCTTTGAAAAAGTCTTCTTGGTTTCCTCTTTCGTCACACCTGTGAAGGATTTCTATGAAGGCTGATTAAGAGAGAATAAAGCATAGTAATGTGCTGGCATCCGTTTGCGTAAAGTAAAATGAAGCCAAGATTGGGTCTCTTGTGGCTAATTGTTGAGGTGGCAGGTCTCGCCTTAAGTGTTTGGAGGAGGAAGAGGAGGAGGAAAGGATGAAGAAAAGAAGGGGAGGTGGCGCAGGAGTTGAGGATGCTGCGGAAAAATGAGCCAGAGAAGCTGTAATCTTTCGACAGGAAGAAGGATTGTGCTGCTGTCTAGGCTGAAGTGGAGAAGAAAAATCTGGACATTGTTACCTTGACAAGGAAGATAAGAGGAAAACGTGTGGGTGAAGAACTAAGGCATAAAAGGGATGGAATTAGAAAGGAGGAAAGAGATGAAAATACAAAAGGGACTCATCCTTGCTTAAATCTTGCTTATCTTATAGATTTAGACAATTTCAAAGACGAGGTCTGCCATTAGAAACGTCTACTTCTAAACATTTGAATGGACCTTTTTCTACTAAAGTAAAACCTCTGTGCATTTTTTTTTTTCAATTATCAACTTAACTCAAAACTAATATGTGTTTCTTGCATTATTGAAAGAGACTTTTGGAGACTAAAGCCATTAAACTACTAATTCATTTTTTTTAAGATTTAAAGAAAAGATTTAAACAAAGATTTATCCTGAGGAAGAGCGGCAACACATATAAAGACCGTATCAAGATGCACACAGTAGCTCTATCATAAAATTAATAGTATGTAAGATAGGTTGGAGAAGATCATTCTTAATAATGCCGAAGAAAGAGTCTCTTCAAGTTGTTAAAACAACAAAGTATGGTTTGACACAAATTGTTCAATTTCTGTTTTGTTTTTTTTCTTTTTTATTATACTAATACAAATTATCTCAAATTGAATCTACAATTCATGTTGTAATCACTGTACCATTGGACTTTAATTTTATATCCCCTTAAGTCTCCTGTTTTTTGGACTTTATTGGATCCAAGTCCATGTTGCTACCAGTATTTAACAGCCTTAGCCTCAAATATAAAAAAGTTTATATATTTAAATAGAATGGAAGAATATTTTATGTCTGTTGAGGAAAAAACATTACCAAAAATCTTAAATAGGATTCTTTTCAGCAAAAGGATACCAATGGTTAAATTCATGGAATCACTTATGGTCTTAAGCTACAAGTAAAACCTTGCTGTTATGAAAAATGTGACGTGGAAAGAGAAAACTATTCTACAAATTTCACAGCTTTCAGAGACACGGGATTGTGATCCGATTAGCTCAGGCTGGGAAAAGGAAAATCTGAGTTGTAACTAGGTCTGATGACGACGTATCCAGGCTAACAAAGCTCCTGGCTTTTCACCTCCACCTTCAAGCAGGTGCCTTTCATGAAAACTGCTATTTGTCCAGACTGAATGGGCATGCCACTAATCTCAAGGTAGGAAAATGTAATGTTTTAGTTGCTGCAGACCACCTGGACTGAAATATTTTAGCCTCTTGAACAAGAAACACAAGCAGGAAGTCAGAAATGTGATAAAATATAAAGAAAACTTTTAGGTGGAAGACATTATATATATTTGCAGAGCAGCAGTAATATCCAAATTAACATCAGTAGGTGAAATTAGTTTATATATTTAGCAGACACTTTTATCCAAAGCGACTTACACAAATAGCACAAAGGGTCATTAGTAGCACAAAGGGTCTTGCCTGAGGACCTGTTGTTAGTGTAGCCCAGGCCTGGATTTGAACCCAGGCCACCAGTGTGAAAGTCAGGTGACATTCCAATTGAGCTATCCAGCAACTTTATGCCTTTTTTTCAAAACCAATTTAGAGACTTGGAAATTTGTTAACTAATTACATATACTTTATTTGCATGGGCCATGTGTTTAAAGTCACCCATTCAAAAGATTAGTGTTTATTCCAACCTATCCACTACCAAGAACAATTTAAAGAGATGATAACTTGCATCAAGATAGTAGACCTTAAAGAGTTTAAGAAAGAAGCTACAAGACCATCAGCACGAAGGTTGATGAAAAGAAGAAAGTTGATGGTTCAATAATTAGAACACATTATTACCACCAATATTTTTTGAAGCTGCACGCCTCAATAGGAACCATCATCAAAAAGATAAGGAAAGAAAATATTAATAGTCTAAAGAAACCATATCCAGCAAGAAGCTTTATCAATATGTTCACATTTCCAATTGAACATGAGAAAATACCATGTACTGTAAAATTTTGAATGAGATCCTTTTGTACGGAATCCTGAAGATTGTTCATAGACGGGCCTTTCATCTTGACAAAGACCCTAAACACAAAGGCAATAGAGCAATGGTCAAGGAAGAACTACAATAAGGTCATGGAGTGACATTTTATAGACAAAGTATCTCCTAAGATATGTCTAAACCTGGGTTGTGTGTGACAAAAATATATTTTTTCCTATCTAGTTATTGTATGTTTGTAGTTATTTTTCTAGTCATTATTTGTTTTCAAAAACTTGAATATATTCAGCAGGGAACAGCATTCTCATATGCAACAGCTTCCACCTCATTTAATGTCCCTCAAATTAATTACAAGCAGCTTGCTAATGCAGACTGACAGACTTTTAAACACCTGTTTGAGAAGTTTTAACCTATTTGACATGCACTGTTTGGTCCAGCAGCCCTATTAAGTCCAACCGTATGGTGAGAGATGTCACATAAGGTTTCTCCCCTGTTTTAGGTTAGTCAGATCGACAGTGTTCCATATGGAGGGAAGATAAAGGCACTTAAAATTTTACCTGCCATATTTGGCTGAGTGCAATTAAAGACAGAGTAACATCATAAAACAAGAAATCGGCCACTAAACTGCAAATTGCTCTCAAAGTTAAGCTTTGTTAGTATAAAAATGCAAATCAATCCTTATTCTAGTCACATTTTGACAGTATTTACTCTGAAAGTTGTTGCAGACACAGGAAATCCCTTTTCATTCTTAGAGATTCTGCAAATATTTCTCTGTTCCCAGCCTTGTTGGTTCGGACTGTTTGCTGTTAGACAGACTGTTTATCCAGGCCTCCAAAACCCGGCTGGTATTTTACAGAGGAAAACGAGAAAGAATGCCTTCGAAGCTCCGGTGGAAAAAGCAACAGGTATTACTGCAACACTTGAGGAGAACTATAAATTGGTGACAGTTCAAGCTTAGGTTGTTTTCCTCCAAAGCAAGTTTACATTTGCTTACCTAACTGACCCAAATTAAATAGATTTGTGGGTAGAAAGGGCCCCTTTATGAGCCTGAAGTTTCCCTTTTAGCCTCGGTCGTGTTTGATTATGAGAGCAGATTTCCAAATAAAATAATTTGTTTTGCTGTTAGTCCATTTGTCCCACCTCCTCCATCCGAGCTCTCCAACTAAAAAGGAATCTTTTAAAACGAACATATGAGCACATTGGGTCTCTCCAGATCAGATATTGACCCCATACACTTTGGAGATGACACCTATTTTGTTTTCTTTCATTCCTTTACACATTTAGATATTTATTTTTATTTTTCATAACTACCAATGAGTTCTCTTCTCTAGTTTTCAGAACCTGTTTGTTAGCTGTACTTCTTCAAAGGCGAAGGTCATTTGGATGCAGCATCTGCGCCACATTTTCTGTAATTTTCCATCTCCAAGCTTCAGATTTCTGAGTTCCTGGCTTGATATTTATGGATATTCCCACACAGCAGATACTTGCTTTATTCATTTTGCCTTAGTTTGAGGTAATAAATGTCTATTACAAATGCCAGATAACAAAGCTTTGTTAAAGTTAAGACCTATATGATTTATTTTTAAGGTGCTAGAGGGAGGTTTTGGTTGTAGTGGTAACTGCTGTGATCATGTATTTGAAACACAGATTGTGTTATTGTTTGATTTAGTTTCTTCACCTTTGTTATAGAACAACACTCTGGGGTTTTCTACCAATGCTTATGTTACAGCTTTCAAACTTATGCTGACCCCTGCACATGATTTGGAGAGGATAAGAGTTGTATTTGAAAGATTACATGTGAAGATGCTATAATACTACTGATGCAGATTAATCTGACTCTGCTGTTTCTGGGAGTATGATCCACTCCCAGAAAAGAATCCAAATTACACCCAAAGCAAACATTCCTGTAATTCACAGCCAGACACAGCTGAGTGTGTTTGCAGAACAGCACACCAAACCTGTCCCACCCCATTTAAATGTCTGAATGTTTTAGTTCTGCTAGAGAATTTGCAAGACAACTGATTACGAGATGCAAGCAAAAATTTCCCATTTTTTCTGATCATGTCAGGCTATGTTTTGTGTGATAAACCCCTTAAATCCCAAAGAGTGTCTTCCGTCATTAAACCAATCCCACATTTTCCAGTTGAAGACATGAAAACAGTTTATTTATCTAGTATTGGTTTTAAAAAGGATATGCTTTATTCATCTTCCCTCTACTGAGCTGAGGTAGGGTCAATATTTAACTTACTTTATGTTTGCTACTGTTACTGCACAAAATGTATTCTAAAACCAGCAGTACACCAAACAGCAGCAACAAAGAATATATTTTTTGACAGTTTTTTTGTTTCAGGATTTAAAGCAGTTCAGACTTTATCTTAACATCTGGTCTATGTGCATCCTGAGTCTTTTGATGTCTAACTGATACATCTGGATGTTTAGGAGAAACAGATTATTGCATGGAGCTGAAGAAGGACCTTAATCTACACAGAAAAAGAGAGAGAGACTAAGCAACACAACACTGTAATACCAAACAAAGGAACCCTTATTTCTTCCGCTGCCAGAGAAGTTTTTCATTGGGTTTCAAACAACGGATCTCAGTCAGACAATTCAAGGGGAGAAACAGATCTTCAGACATAGGACTTTTTTCATGGCAGCTAAAAGCTGAAATGTATGCCAAGGTGATTTTAAAGACAGAATGCTAAATTCAGAAAAATAAGCCAAAATGTAGGTCACTAGATTTTGTGATAAAGAGTCTAGAAACTGGAAATTTTACGATAACCAGACACCAAATGTTACTTTGGAAATTCATAAACGTTCTTATAATTCACTTTGAATGTTGTAGCCTGGATTGAAACAAAAGAACTTCATATTTAAGTTAACCAGAATAAACAACGTAAAAGGCGGTTTGTTTTTTGGGGGGAAAAATATAAAATTGGTCATAATTATTAGATTTGATACAATGACCATGTTAGTTAAATTGCTGATAGAGGTCTAAAAGTTATATTCTGATTACCAGGTAGGATGCTGGTCACTTTAAGTGAGACACAAGAACCAAGTTAGGACGGATACAACAGAACAAAAAACTTGACTCCAGTTTCTTGTCCTCGTAAGGTCCTCTTTCAAAATGTAAAAAACATGTTGTTCGGTATTTTACTTACAATTTTAATAATGTAACTGAAAATGTATGTAAATATGTTTACTGTTAAAGCAAAGATTCTTAAACCAAAAAACAACAATTTAAACACAAGATAAAAACAGCCCATGCTTTTGAACTCTTAAAAATCATGCTTACCTGGAAACAAATTGATAAAAATAAAGTATAGTTAATTCAGGAATGAGCCATTGCAGTTAATTCTGTTGTGTACAAGGAAGTCATTTTTTCTGCTGAACCCATGTCATTTAAAATATTAATTTGTAAGCTCTAATGTTGTTATTATATTAATAAGTGGTGAAATTGAGTTAGTTGCTTAAAATGTATGTAGACAAATATTGTTAAATCAGAAGCCTCGCAAAAAAAACCCATTAAAACAGCACAAACTAAACACCATCATAAGATTAAAAAGTAATAGCTTTATAATTTTGTTAGAAAAAACAATCAGCCCAAGTTATAAAGCTTATAAAAACTACTTAGTAGTGTGTAGTGACGAGGGTTTGCTAAGATGACCTCATTTTATTTAGACACTCGCACTCTCAGTTAAGTTTCATAAACATATTACATACAGTTCCTTGCAGTTTAGTTTTTTATTTCGTTTTTTTACACAACTACAAGGGCAACATTGTAAAAGCTCATGGAAAGATTAATTACGATTTTCCAGACTGAGACTGGGGTAAAAAAAAAAGTCAAAACATATTGCCTGAGTTTGACAAAAAAACATTCAGATGAAAGTGAACTTAAAAAAAAGGAAACAGTTTTTTTACTAAAACATCAACATATTTGTTTAGGGAGAAACATTTTCGAGGCCTAATTTCATAAATCCATGTTCTACTTATGTTGTCTTTAATCAATGCTCCATAGTGCAAAAAGAACCTTTAGACCTTTAGATTATTTGTGTGGTGAGTTCTTTGAACAAAAACACAACAGCAGACTGTTATAAGACCATGTAGCAGTAATCAAATGGAAACTGGTGCTAACAGGTGTGGGGGTTGTTTCAAATGGAAAGGGGTCATAATACTGGTGCAGTGCTTGTAGATATTCAGAGATATTTAGTCTTTTGACTTTACGTATTTAAATACATATATTTTTTCACACTGCAATAAGGCAAGACATAGAAATGAACCCAACCAGAATGTGCTCGCTACTGAACATATCTTATTTGCAACGTCATAATTCCTGTTATCGGGAGGCTCATCAAATCTTGAGGCATCTGTCCTCTTTAGCTGCACAAGCCATTAGATCAGGAAATAACTTTACTCGTTATACTGACAGGCTGGAATTAGTCCAGTTAAAAGTAGAAAAAACTCGATATTACAATTTGTAGGTTGCACATTATAAATTTCTTTTAAGAACTCTAACTAGTGCCACCGAGGCAAAAGCCCACAAGCATGTGGAAAGAAAGCGTCATTGAAACTAATTGGAAATGAAACTGCAAATATTGACACAAGCTTTTATCTCATCATTTATTCTGAACTTTCTCTCTCTTTCTCTTTCCTTGCAGCCTTTGAAGATGAGGGTTTGGATCGTCTTCCTCCTGTGCCTGGCCGGCCACGCCATCGCTGCTCCTGTAAGTTTGAAACCCTTTACAAGTCTGCATCCTTCCCTGAGCATTTTCTCTTCTCGATGACGTCTTTTTTCCCTGTGATCAGCCCTCATTGTGTGTTGGACTTCCTCTTTATTTCCAGCTGTGGGTGTGTGCTTTCCCATTCAAAGTCTGTTTGGAATAATCGTTTTATTCCAGGGTCGATTCCTCCCCTGAGACTTGCTTTGGTTTTATGTGCATGGGAATTCTCATTGTGTGGATGATCTGTGTTTCTGTATAAGATCATTGTTGTTTTTTGTGTTGCAGGCTGAGGAAGAGGCAGTTGT
This sequence comes from Orestias chungarensis, assembly GCA_032876305.1. Taxonomy (NCBI): domain Eukaryota; kingdom Metazoa; phylum Chordata; class Actinopteri; order Cyprinodontiformes; family Cyprinodontidae; genus Orestias; species Orestias chungarensis. The sequence goes on along the minus strand of JAVLVB010000433.1, from coordinate 730,525 downwards.
TGAGGAGCTGGTTACTGATGAGCCAGTTCTTGAGGTCAGTCAAAAATGTTTTTCCAGTAGCTGAAAACCAAAACAGGTTCCCCACAGGACGTAGATCCTCTTTGGTAGATTTCTATAGCTATTTAACACATAAAAACATTTTTTCGAAAATAAATCTTTTTTATAATATTCAGTAGGTTTTAGCTTTATCTCTGTCGAGATTTATCGTAGCAACAATGACGGGGGAAGTTTCATAAGTTTCATAAACTGGAGTCTCACGTTTTGCTTTCTTTCGTAAACCAAAAAATAAGTAAAATCTCCTGAGGTTTGGCATCTGCTATGTGTTTTCCAACCCAGACAGCTAATTAAAGTTGATGCATGACAGAGCTTTAAATTTTGTACATTTGGAAACACAGAGCTTTTTCACGGGGCCGTAAAAGTTGTGAACTTTTGTGCTAATAGCAACAGCTTATCAACACGCTGTAATGCAGCCTTAAATCAGCTTTGACAACTAATCAAACCAACAGAAAGTTGGACTTTTTATCATTATTTTCAGTCTGATTCTAAACTGTTCTTACAGTGAAAATGGCATCCTTCAATCTTTCTGTCAGAATTTCCCCTATCACAACTTTTACCTTTGTTAGGAAAGATATGCAACATTTTCAGTAATTTTCCTAAAAAGAGGAACATATAAACTTCAACGGCACTATCCGCTGTTAAAGGTGCTATACTTTAGACACATTTACTCATAACAAAATCGTGTGCTTTCATGTGAATGTTTTATGGTTTCCTGCTCCAGAGGTCCAGCGGGACCAGAGATCCCACAGCTGTTAATTTTAGCCACTGGTTATTCTAGCCAGGAAACCATTCGTTTTTTTCCCCTTTTTTTAGGCCCTCACCACATGTGGATGCAGCTGCTTGTTATTGCTGGACCTTATGGTCTCTCAGACTCTTTTGGACTTCAAGGATGAATGTTGATTTCTGCTTTTTTGCAGGAAAACAATGTATAGTTTACAAGGATATAACTTAGTCATATATCTAAAATCAAAATGTGTTAAATATCAGATTACCCATCTGTTTGTTAACACTCAGCAAAGACTTTGGCATATATTTGCATCTTTGAATTACTTGCATACTGCGATAAACTGCACATTGCTGTACTGTTCTTCTTTTCACTTTATTTACTACAAAACTGTATATATAGTTATAGTTATATTTTGTTGACGTAATACTTCTTCCTTACATGTTTCATATCCATATTTGAGTTATTTGTTATACACCAACTACCACAAGACAAATTTATTGCATGCCCAAAAACCTACTTGACAATAAAACTTTTTGTGATCCAGATTCTGTCTAAAGTCTGACCTCTGAAATGTGTTTTGCCCCAGGAAGCAGAGGTGGGAACCAACCCAGCACAAGTGGAGGTTGGAGATTTTGATGAAGCCATCGAAGTTATTGAAGATGTTGCCGCTGAGAGTGAGTTCTCCACTTGTTTAGCCCAGAAGATCAAAAATCTAGACCATGAGCAACCTTTGCTTCAGCTGGACTTCAAGCTCAATAAAACAAACCTGTAAGGGCTTTTTGGGAACCACAACCTGGGTGGTACGTTTAAAAAACGTGAAAAACATGAGAGGAAATCTTGACAAAATAAAGCACAATATACTGTACTTTTACAGTTCGGTGCCTTAAATGGAAGCTCAGATTGATGTAAGTTCCCTAACAATAATCAGAAAGTTTACATATAATGCAAATAAATCATAGACACATTTTTAAACCGGAAAACATCTGGACATTTGTGGGCATAGTTCAATCGGCTACTTAAACAGTATAAAATGTAATTTTATCGATCCGTGTATATAAACAGATGTTAAGAGGCTGTTTCAACTTTATTTAATGAATAACATAAAAAAATTTTAGCTGCATTCTAACGACTGGATGCCGCCATACAACGATTTCAGGGTTTGGTCGAGGCTCAAGCTGGCACAACGAGCAGACATAATGATAGACTGCCGTGTTCTGAATGCAGACTGCTGTGATTATATGTTCCGCCCAGTTTAAAGAGGCACTTTAACCACCAAAAACTAATAAGCAGCAACAGTTCCTGATTGGAGAGGTTAAGCATGCTGGATAGAGCATTTTAATGCTGGATTTAAGATTATAAAGGGCATATTTTAGAATTTGTACCCCTTTTTTAAATTGCATTCAGGTTTGTCAATCTTGATATTTGATGTTTTTTTGCCTGTCCAAAATTGAGAAATGACGTGAAACCGTTCGTAACACTTAAGCATCAGTGCATAACACAATGGAAATCCTCCATGTCCATGGCTCCAGTATCCAGAGTAATGTTAAATGAAAAAATAAAAAGTCTGTACCGCCTTCAACTCTTTCTTTCCTTTGCAGCTTTTAATACAAAGCCAGTATTTGGAAGGAAAGTTCATTTTGAAACAACAGCTGCATTAAGACTTTGCTGTCAAGTCCAAGATTTCAGTTATTTCATAATTCAAAGGCAAAAAGTGTGGAGACAGGTTTAAGAAAAAATCTGTTTTCCCAACCTTAGTTTACTTTCAAAGAGTTGGTCCAAGTTTCCTGTTTGGCTGACTGAAGCTGGGAGTCCGGACTGCTGCCACATCCATTGGAGATATTCCAAATACACACAAAAAAAAAAACTTGACTTTTTGTAACATCGTGAGAGATTTTCAGACAGGTCAGATACAGATGCTATATTGCCATCTGTATATGGTTAAACCTTCATGTGTTAGTGGGTAAAACGCCCTTTGGTTTCTCAAAGCAGAATGGACTTTTTTTGTTATTAACTTAAATTTATATATATATATATATATATATATATATATATATATATATATATATATATATATATATATATATATATATATATATATATATATATATATATATATATATATATATATATATATATATATATATATATATATATATTTATATATATGTAAAACATCATCTAAAATCTAAGTCCTTGGGGATCCAATATATTTAAATGGATTGTCTAAGTTATTGTGGTTTCACAAAATGCATAAATTTTCGCCTACAGATCCTTGCCTGAACTACCACTGCAAGAAGGGAAAGGTGTGTGAGGTCGATGACAGCAACATCCCCATGTGCGTGTGCCAGGACCCCTCCACCTGTCCCGCTGCCGAAGGAGAGTTTGAGCACGTAAGTTAACCGACAGCAAACTCATCTTTCTTCATAATACAGGGTCAACAG
>JAVLVB010000433.1:701018-717341 GCA_032876305.1 Orestias chungarensis | reverse complement strand
TTTTTTTTTTTTTTTTTTTTTTTTTTTTTTTTGCATCAAGAACTGGTTATAAATCAGCTTTCAGTCAGTTTTACAGCTGAAATGCACTTTATGCCGCTGGTCTAAAAGCTTAGTTAAAAAAACAGCCCACATTGACTTGGATACTACATGGAGATTTGATTTGGCCATATATTTTTTTCCCAAACCGATTTCCACTTAAAATGACTTCTGGACATGAGTAATCGGAACAAGATCCAAGTGATCGGTGTTGCAGTTTGCCTGTTAAGAATCTTATGCCTGAGATTTTGTCTAGAGTCCAATCAAGGATCTTCATTAATACAAATCTGTCCTATTTCTCCCTGCAGAGATTTCCAGTCGACCAAAGAAATGGTGATGGAGAAGCCAAGTGCCCAGCTGGTCGGGCGAGAGTTTGTCCGACAGTATTACACGCTCCTGAACCAGGCCCCAGACTACCTGCACAGGTACCAGCCTCAGTGGCTGTTCTTTTATCCAGAAGATGAGTTGAGCTTTGTTTTTTGGTCAGTTTTTTATGTGTCCGTTTTCTCAGGTTTTATGGAAAGAACTCTTCCTATGTTCACGGTGGCCTGGACAGCAATGGCAAACCACTGGAGCCCGTTTACGGTCAAGCTGTAAGTATAAGCAATGAATATAGCTTTGGTTTTCACACAGTTATGTAAACTCTTTGTGTAATTATCACGTGATTTAAAAACCATTCAAATAATCATTAATTATAGTCTAAATTAAAAAAAACCGTTAGAACGCTAAATGTTTTCAAAGTACTTTGTCTTGTTGAAAAGGATAGAAACATAATGTGCAAAACTAAATATCTTCTAAAGTCTTTACTACATGTCCTGTCCATCTTGATGACATTGTATAGTTTGGAGAAATTTTGTTTAGTTAATTTCTGTGATTTTCTTTTTCAGGAGATCCATAAGAGGGTGATGGCGTTGAGTTTCCGCGATTGTCACACAAAGATCCGACACGTCGACGCCCACGCCACCCTCAATGAAGGCGTAGTGGTCCAGGTGATGGGGGAGCTTTCCAACAACATGCAACCGATGAGGAAGTTCATGCAGACGTTCGTTCTGGCGCCAGAGGTCGGCACTCAGGCAGGCCTACAGCTGTAGATTTGTGTGGCTTGTCAACATGTTTTTAGAAGCCATAACATGTATATTTATTTTTTTCACAGGGTACTGTTGCAAATAAATTCTACGTCCACAATGACGTCTTTCGCTACCAAGACGAGGTGTTTGGTGATTCTGACTCCGAACCTCCAGAAGGTGCAAAAATCTTCGTTTTAATGTTTCTTTGACGGTTTTGTCTGTAGAGCTCTGGAAGTCCTCTGCCTAATGCCCTTATTGGCATAATAAATCTTGGATCAGCTCTACAGTTTGTGTGTTGGAGCGTTGGTGTTTAACAGTCTAAAAATATCCTAATGAACACTGAAAGATGAGAATTAGTAGGAAACTTTATCTGATGAGGTAGTACATTCTTTAGCACAACTGTGGCTGAGTTTTCATTCTGTGTAAGCTCTTGTTACATGCAGGCATATCTCCTTAAATTACCTGTACGGATTTATTAATTTTTATGCCGCAAGTAGGACTCGAGTGATAGGGCTGACATTACGTGTAGACTACCTCCCGTGCTATTTTAATCAATCTGGTAGTGTTGCCAGAATAGGCGGTTTTCATTTTGATTTTGAGGGTAAAAATTGCTTTGGGTGTGTGGAGATAATTTTGGCTGGTTTGAAGTCAGATTGGTGGTTTTTGAGTTAAACTATTGAAACACATGTCCACCCATTACTGGTTCATAGCAGAGTCTCCCTGACCTTTCTCCATCACTGATTAGCCTAATTCATCTGCCAGGGCTTTTACAACATAGATCGTAGCGCCACAAATTATGCTTGTTTTAGCAGCAGATGGATAAATAGCGGGAAGATGCCGAAGTGTGAAAAATATGACAAGCTGCGCACTTCACCTGCTGCGCTTGCCTGCTGTAACACTCCGATTGGTTAACCTCTGAAGTCCGTGAAATGTAACCCAGCCTACCCCATCTTACCATTGGCTAACATCAGAGCCGTAGGTGCATGCGTCGATTTGATTGATCGCCACACCCGTCTGCTGCGCCAGTCAGGGCGGAGATCCGCCAAAGCATTACGAAGGCGGAGCTTCGGTGCCAGACCGAAGGCTTTCATTGGTTTCCTGTCGACGTTTAACCTGTCCTCTCTCACCTGGTTGGTGCAGAACCAGGAAGAGGTTGTCCGGAGCTGAAGCCGTCCGTCGTCACCCTCAGTGCTCCCGGGTTTATTCCCACCTTGGTAAAGTGTGCGGCTCCGCTCACAGAGCAATGCAAGGATAAGCCTTTTTGACATGTTGGTAAAAACTATGGACCAAGGCATGTTGTGAAATCTCAATCAATCCAACTCCTGGAGTTCCCAGTTAATTGTAGCTCATTTGCTTGCTCTACACTTGTATATGTCTACAGAGCCTCTATTAGACACTCAGTCACTACGCCGGTATAGTTGTTACTTCGTGCTAGTAGTAAAAATTATTTGAAAGGTAGTAAATACAACTTAAGGATCTCTGTATATACCCTGACTAGCAGCTTTGATTCAATCCTGCATGTTGCTTGTTCACTTACTTTTACCACATTTTTTCCCTCTACTCAATTTCCCATTCATACGTTTGGATACAGAGCTGACAGTGACCGTTTTTATGTTCTCTTGATTTGGGAAATATCCATGCCTGTCAACTCTTCTGTCTTCTGACTTCAAGAACATATTAAATTAAATTCAAAAAAATATATATTAGTCATGTAATTTTTCAACCAACTATTTTATTTTCACTCTTTGAATTCTCTTCAAGTGCTTTTCTAATTCAGTAAGCTGTAGTTACATTGTTATCAGCAAAAATCGTAGTGGAACATAAATGTAGATTTTTAATCTTTTCAGAGTCTGAAGATGAGGTGGAGGAGTTGGAGAGGGTACCCTCCCCGGATGTGGCCCCAGAAGAGTCCGCGGCCTTCTACGACCCAACAGCTTGGTACAGTTTTACCTGTTTTTGTCAAGCTTTACCTTTGAACACTTGGCTCTCTAATGGCTGTTATGATTGCTGCATGTTTGATGTAAACCAGCTTACTTGCAGCCTATTTTTGGAATAGAGCGCCAAAAAGTGGTTCGGTATAATTGTTTTATTACTTATTCGAACCATCGTCCACATGTTTGTCGTTTTCTCTATAGTTCAGATCCAGCCGTTCCTGGGGATGAGGAGGAAGAAGCTGCGGCCAGCTCAGAACCAGAGCACGAGGTGAAGGAGGAGGAGGTAGAGGCTGCTGAGGAGGAGCTAAAGGCTGAGGTGATGCTGGAGACGCAAACGGAAACTCTCACAATTGAGGATCAGGCCGAGAAAAGTTCCTCTACAGGTGGTCCTCCCACCACCGAAGCGGCGTCCCCTGAGGCAACGCCCCCTGCTCCAGAGGTAAACAGGGTAGGTCTGAATGTGGGAAGAACAGGAGGAAACTTGAATAGACTGCAAAGAAATCGTTTTTGACTTTGATTCTGTTTGGTTAACAGCCGTTCTCCTGGGCATCGGTCACCAGCAAGAACCTGCCTCCCAGTGGGGCTGTCCCAGTCTCAGGATTCCCCCCGCATGTTGCAAAAGCCCCGCCCACAGCTCAAGTAGGTTTAAGGTTTATTAATGTAAATGGTATCCTTTTTGCAGATTCAGTTTGTGCAAGGAGAATCAATATCATTAGCAAAAAAATGATTGTACATATTTGTACACTTCACTAAATCCATTTTCCCTACAATGAATTTATTAAAGTCTTTTCTTTGCTAAATTGTTCACATATTTGTCACATCTTACACTTAAACTATGTAGTTAGTCATTTGTACAAATCAACTACCTCCAGTTCCTGCCCTCTATACCAGCTGCATGCTGTCTTAGTCCATTGCAGCATGTTTGACTCAGGCTTGTAAGCTATTCTTTTTAAATAAATTCACCAGTCCGTAAATGTTTCTGTTTGGATGAATTTTCCTCATTAGAGAGCCGGAACATTTCTTAGAGTGGCTGTAACTGCTTATCCTGGTCTCTTCCTTATTTTGTCAGTATTTAATATTTCTTACTGAAATGTTATTTAATCCAAAGCCACGCGAAAAGGAAATTTGTATAATTAAGTTGATTCTTTTACCCAAACATCAGACTTTTCCCTGGTCTAATAAAAACTTGTTTTGTTTCAGCCAAGAGTTGAAGTAAAGCCTGAGACCCAGGCGGCACAGAGACCACAGAGGGACCAGAGACCGCGAGAACAGAGGCCTGCAGGTCCCCCTCCCACCAACAGAGGGCCAAGGCCAGGTAAAGACAGGCTTAATGCTCCAGAACCTGTTTTACATTCATAGTTTTTCATGTTTTAATAACATATGTGGCTGATTTAAGGATATGGCTCACATATGTGCTTTGAGTGAATCGACCCACATCTCCTATTTCAGTTCGAGAAGGCGAGCAGGGTGATTTGGAGGGTCGCAGGATGGTTCGGTACCCAGACGCCCACCAGGTCTTCGTGGGTAACGTTCCTCACGATGTGGACAAGACGGAGCTAAAGGAGTTTTTTGAACGTAAGTTGGATCAAAGCATGTATGAAAACTTGAACATTAAATATCAGTTTAGCAACAGCAGCAAAGAGACACCAAGCACGAAGTCTCATGATGTCCCTGGAAGTGTTTGATATATATAGAGATGGTTGTAATTTGGATTTACAGTGGAATCGCATAAAAAATGCATTTGTTGTGCAAAAATGCCACATTTTCTCTTTCAGAGTACGGAAACGTCCTGGAGCTGCGGATCAACAGCGGAGGGAAGCTCCCAAACTTTGGCTTCGTGGTGTTTGATGATTCTGAACCTGTGCAGAAAATCCTCAGCAACAGAGTAAGAAACATTTTAGTTTCACCTTTACGGTTTATTCTTGTTGTCGTTTGTGGATTATAACAAACTTTCGTCTCCATCAGCCCATCAAGTTTAGAGGCGACGTGCGTCTAAATGTGGAGGAGAAGAAAACCCGGTCGGCCAGAGAGGGTGACAGGCGGGACGTGCGGCCCCGTGGTCCCGGCGGCCCCAGAGATCGACTAGGAGGCGGCGGGGGACCCAGGGGGCCCCCAACTCGAGGTGGCATGTCACAGAAACCCAGCTTTGGTTCTGGACGCGGTGCCGGACCCGCCGAGGGGCGCTACTCTGCTCCTCGCCAGTGAACCTCCTGGAGTTTGATGAGCCGTCTGGATTCAGTCATTACAGTTTTTGTTTGATTTTTATTTTTGGATTTTTTTTATTTTTTACCAGAACTAATTGGAAAAGGCTAAATTATACATATGAACCTTCCTTTACATTTAGGAGAGAAAATGGACAGGAATTTTATATTTTAAATCAAGAATTTGGGTTGCCGCTCATGCGTTGCCTAGCTCCTGATTCATTTCCACATTATTCTGTCTCCTAAATATTTTCAGCTCAAGTTTGGTCAAACTTTTGATATCAAGTCACATCTGCTGAACTCATCCATCTCTTCGTTCTAAGACCACTTCCCTTTCAACACAAATCTCTCATCCTACCACCAGTTTCAGAGCAGAGTCCTGCCATTTGACACTCCGGGGACACGGTCTGTGCTGTTTAAGGGGAAAACTGCTGGACGCCAAGACTCATTTAAAGAGACAGGAATGCTGTACAGATGACTGTTCTTAGAATTCCCTATCAAGGAGTTTTGAACGCTTGCAAATTCGCAGTCAGGTTTTGTTTTTTTTGTTTTTTTTAACCCTGTTGGGAAGGTTTTTGGTTTTGTTTTTTTGTTTTGATTGTCAGTGTTTTTTGACATAACTGCAGTCTGCTTCTTCACCTGAAGCTTCTGAATACAGGAGACGTGACCAGCTCTGCAGTCGGATCAGCCCTGAATGTTTCCATTTACCTTCTCATATTTTTACCTGAACTTTTTAGGTTTTTCTTTTGTCATTCTAAACTTGAATTTGTTAAATCAGAACACACAAACCGATTAAAAAAAGGGTAAATACTACTTGAATTGGGGATTACAAAACCCAGATGATGTTTCGCGTTCTCTCTCCCTGTTTCTTAAAGGAACGTGTACTTTTACTGCTTGGGCAATCCTGTGTATTGCTGCCACCGTTATATCTAGTGATGGATCTGTCTTTTTATTCTATCAGGTCAAAGAGCTGAAATGTTGTAGTTTTTATTTTAGTAACATCGTCTGAAATGGAGCATGTATCAAACCTGTCAGACTTGTTCTACCGATGCACTTCATTTGTCATCTGAAAAATAAGCTCACATGCTGAGAGAACTAAATTAAAAGCAATTTACTGTTTTAACCTGGTCTGTTTAATTTTATTTTCTGTTGCTTGCCAACAAATATTGGTAAAAGTTCTGAGTAGTTTGGTTTTAAAGCTTTGAGTTTCTTAATAGTTGACTCATTTAACTATGATTAAACGTCAGACTACTTTCAGGGGGAAAGGAATTCGATAAATTTGACTGTTCAAAACTTCCCTATTAGAATTTATTTAGTCATATGCATGTCGCATGAGTTATAATGTGGCTGTGGTAGTTTTGCAGATGATCAAGTTATGTATTTTTATATTGGCCTTTTTTTTTTTTTTTTTTTTTGCAAGATTGAAGCTTAAAGCCGCATTTTAGTTTAAAAGTCCCATCCTATCCTAGATGGTTTTTACCTGTGGTGTGTGTGTGTGTAATGGTGGTTCTATAAAATGTATTGTAAATTTGAGCTATTTGGAAGATTTCAAAAATGATTTCTTCGTTTAGTTTTTAAGTCTAAACCTTTTGAATAAATTCTGTTTTTAAGTTACTATTTTAAACCAAACTGAAATTTAATGTTTTAATGATTATTAGTCAGAGTTATTGATCCCAACTGCTGTGGACAGGAAGGGTCTACTCTAGTGGTTTGTATTACTGGAAATCTGATAATGCCTCTGACTCAAGACACTTCTAGTAAAGTCATGAAGAGCAAAATCCGCACTGCTTTGGGTTTTTGAAGAATCTTTCACACGATCATGTCCAGCCTGGTGCTGTTGCCACAACAGACGATGGCAGACGAGATTTCAAACACATTAATGAAAAACTACATATAATTTCTTTTAGTTTATATAAAAAAAATATATATGTATATATAAAAACCTGGTTCTCTGTTAATCTCAGTTCTGTTGTTTCACTGAACTGGAATCTTCAGGCTTTCTGAATACACTTCTTCGGTCTTAGTATGTTAAATGGAACTGTTTGAACTCATAAAGACCCCCATGAAAAACTAATTTTATGAAGATAATTGGCTCACCTTTCTAGGAAGTTTCCTGAAGTTTTCTACAGACAGGTTTCACATCAGCTAAAAGCATAGACATGACTGAACAATACTTGCAGGATCAGCTCATTTTTAACCCCTATATCACTGCTGACTAAATCTAGATCCGTCTATACATGTTTAAGATCATTTGTTTGGACATAAACCCTTTGTTTCAATTGGAAAACCATCAAAAATGTCATTCATATACAAAAAAAAAATCCGTTTGAAGCTTGCTTTTATTTTGTAATATATAAAAATAAGTTAGATCTGGTTGATATGAAACTGCATGTACTTATAAATAGTTCTAGTTTATTTTAAAAGGTGCAAATAATTAAAAAGGAAAAGTATCCAGGGGGGAAGATCTTCAGGTATTTGAACGTGTGGAAAAGATTTTACATGTTTCTATTTACCCTAAAAAAATGTTTGTCCAACAGTGACGCCTACTGACATTTTAAAGGAACTACAGCTCAGTTGAAATGCTGCAACCTTCAGTTTTTTCCAGAAACCCTTTTTACACAGACAAAAGTTTGGTAATTGAATTTATTTATTTATTCGTTTCTTGACCGTTTCGACTCCCCGAGAGAGGCTGCATGCACAGCCGTCCACATCTGGTCTTTCTGCTCTCAGCTCCTGCTCCTCCTCTTAGAGGATTACTGCACATCTAATTATCCAGACCACAAACACAATCATCTAGGCATTTTGATGCTTGCTCTGGAAAACAGACAGGAATTACGGCGAGTCTAATTTCTTAGTCGAGTGCTCTGACTTTCAAGAGGCTCCTCAGATGTATAAGAAGAGCCACCGTCTAAATGATTAGCATTGATTTTCTGTGGGAAACTGGTTACTCTGTGGCTGAAGGCAGAGCGAGCTGAGGTACTCATGCTCGTCCTGACAAACTGGCTGCAAAGCACTGGTTCTGCGTTTCGCATTAGATGTCCTTACTGAGTTATCATCTTTGTAGTTTCTTTTTAAATCAGTCTGAATGAAAACATCACATTGGAAAAAAAAAAAAAAAGAAATGTTCAAATCCAATTTAGCTCCATTGTCTTTTATTCTGTGATATCACAGTTAGATTGTGTTTCTTTCTGATAGCTGGACTGAAACACATCTTCGCAGGTCTTTTGCTACAGTTTTCTATCACAGAGCTGCGTGTTTAGGGTCGTCGTCCCACTCTGAGGTCAATTCACTGCCGTTAAATAAAAGCGTTCTCCATGCATTGCCTTGTAGTTACAACTATGTTCTTGTCAAAGACTCGGACTCCTACACCATGTTTGCACCACTATTATGTTTTATTGTACGGAAGAAGTACAGTGTTAGTTTCCCCCCCAATCAGTGTTTTTTGCATCAAGGCCAAAAAAGGTTCAGATTTGGTGTCATTTGAACAGAACAACCTCTTCCAGTTTGCTGTGGTTTGTGACAACTTTTTAACAAGGCTTTCATGGATACAAATTGTCCTAACTGAGCTGTAGATCTCTGCAGCTCCTCCAGAGTTACAGTTTGGCTTTTTAGTGATTCACTGATTACAAATCTTTTATTTTCAATTTAGGTGGATGCATCACGTTAGGTTTACGCTGGTTCTATTGTTACGGCGACGGACTTGAACAGTGCTCCATGACACGTTTGAAGCTTTAGATCAGAATAACTTAACTCTGCTTTTAATTTTTCTGCAACATTCTCACTGAACTGTCCACTGTGTTCTTTGATTCTGTTTGTTATATAATGTGCCCTAGTCCTCTGTTGCCAACACAGAAGCTGTTTATTCATACTGATATTAAATTGTACACAAATGAATACCATTTACAAAAGTAGTAGTTTCTAAAGGTAGTTTATGCTCTTCATTTAAAGCAACTCTAAGTAACTTTTCAACCTTCATCAAATATTTTCATAAATCTTGTGAATATACAGTGACTTACAGCTCATTGAATGACACCTCTGTCATGGCCCGAGGGGGTCCACATTGCTTTAACTGACACTAAGCAACTTTGAGGAGGGTGGCAGGAACCCTGCCTCACAAAACAAGTACAAATGTGCTGACTGTTTACCCCATTTCTTATCTTCAACATAGTCATATGATATTGTTTTACGACTATTAGATTCATCACCTCATCACTTCACACCGCCACTGGAAACAGAAATGTATTTGTGATTAACAACTGCAGGTGACCAGATCAGGATTTTACGAGGCTGTGCTCTGGTTCTCAAGGTAAATGTAGTCTTCCTTCAGGCAAAACACTACCTCATTTGTCCACACTGGGCCGCCAAAATCAATCAAAACTGTAGCTTCTTTATTTTCAATGTTTTACCTAAAAAACAAGTAGAATTTTCCTGATATCTAACAGTTATGCACTTCTTTTGGCTGGTCTGTCTTAGAAAATACATTGAAGTTTGTGGTCGTAATTTGACAAAACGTAATAACATTTGGGAGGTGCGAAAGACACTATATATCTGCCTATGGTTAAGGACTTAATTAAAAATAGAAAGCAATATGTTCTCATCTGAAAAAGCGTTAATTTTAATTACTTGCCGTTTGACCAAAAACAAAAAAAGATCTTACTGTGCCTTAACAATAAAGACAGCAGACAGAAAGCTTTTTTTATTTGTAATTTTTAATACTTTTTTCTTTAATGATTACACAGATCCTTGAGTCGAGTAGCAGAAAGCAGAAGATCCAACTCCAACAATCTTGACAATGTTCAAAAAAGGTAAAGAGATTTTTGTCCAGAAAACCTTTCACCGTTAAATAGAATTAGTAATATGACATATTTTCTTTTAATAAATATTCAGATATATACAGATACAGCAGAAACGGTACATTCTTTTTTTTCATCTTCAAATTGCTTCACATGTTTTTGTACAAGCCAAAATATCTGCCTTTTTTTATTTATACTCATGCAAAATATAGTTTCTCAGATTAATGAAAAATAAACAGAATTCGCGGAACTTTTTCACCTTTGCTTTGATGTGCACTCTCAGATTACAATATTTGCGTCAGAAGTTTTGCAAATCAAAAAGAGGTGCACTCTGTGCCAGACACAATAGAAGCGGGTAAAGCAGAATTAAGGCCATTCCAACTTTTGCAAAGAAGATCAATATGTGAATAATAATAGCAATTCCATTAAATTCACAGCAGTTCAAATTTCACTGTCTTTTTCTCTTTTTCCCTCTGGGCATCAGATTGTACAATACATACACTAAAATACATGTGAAGCATACAAAACAAACAAACAAAAAAAAAAACTCAAAATCAATAATCTTTAATATATCAAACCATGCTTCTTTAAAATCAAGTTTAGAAATAAATTTTTGATAAACATATCCGTCTTGATACACTCATCCTTCTTGTTCACTTTCAATATGATGCAATATGAGCCCGATATATATATATATATATATTTTTTTACATATTATGATACCTTTTGCATCACCAACCATTACATCATTATCAATGACTTAATACAATAGTATGAGGCTAATTATGATGAAGCTACGATACATGATTGCAAAATTCATGATATGTTTGTAGGATCGTTGATTTATATCTTTATTTTATCCCTATTGTTTTTTGGTTGCATATTCCACTTCTATATGGCACAAGAAGATACATGTATGTGTGCTCCAGGAAAATGGATCCTGGCTCGTGAACACAAGTGCCACAAGTTGGAGCGTTTATGGCACTGAAGAACCAATTAGTTCCTAATGAGACAGAGTCTGTCCCTGAGGTTTCCAGCTCTAGTTTCAGCTTTATTCCAAAAAACGGAGACGTTCGTACAAGCAGAGATAGATAATTTAATTCTGTAGTCCCAGAGGAGCCCATCATTGAACTTTATGTCTTTTGAAGGATAGGTTCAAATATTTTTATGATATATCAGTGCTAAAGTCGCCTGTTTGCAAAAAAAACTATAAATAATTTCATGATTTTCTGACAACATTTTTATGTGCAAGACTTCGAAAAGATATAAGAAAGCATAAAAAGACAATTTTTCTCTTTTTTTTAGGCCAAGTTACATCTTTAAATTAAATTCTTCTAGATGTGATTGCAGGATGTATTTCATTTTTAGTATTTTGTTCTCCCTCATTAAAATATTTCACTCTATCAACAACAGACTGATTGTTGTGGTTTCCTGAAACTTTTGAGCATCCATAAAATGTCTCTAGGAGAATTTTGATGCTTTTCTTACGCTGGTCTGAAACAGGATTGCTAAAAAAAAAAAAAGTCAAACTATCCACTGTCAGCATTGGATTAGTCAAAACGAAGAATTACTGTACCATTTTTGACTTGATACTGATTAGATTGCTAATTTGTTTCCCCAACAGGCCTATTGAGATTTCATTATAGAAACTGAACTGGATAGTTGTTGGTAAGAAATTTTCTTTGTCCATGGACCATTGTGTATCGATTCAGTCTGAAGCAGGATTGACAAACATAACCTTCTGCTTTGTCAACAGGATAAACCCGGTTGTAGTTCGGTGGATGTGATGCATAATCTTTAAGCTTGGAGATCAATTCTGGGCAAAGATAGATGCCCAAAGTTTGTTGAAAACATGTACATGATAGGGCTGTTGTGTTCAGGTGCTGCTGATGTAAAAGTTGTGGTGATGGTGCAATAGGAGCCTCTGTCAGCTGTTTTTAGGCACCTAAGACACCATTCTAATTTTTTTCACACTTTTCTGCAACTATACACGTTTGCTCAATTTAAGCTTTTTTGTAATAACCCTATTCCGCTTCTTGAATGAACAACTTTACTAAAAGTTTAGTTTTTTGTAAATACTGATGGTTAGTTAACCTTGAACAAAAAAATACTGTCGAGTATGCCTTCCTTGACAGATAACTTTCTTACCCGTGACAAAGCAATGCTTTATTCGATGAGTCCAATCAAAGCTGGTTATACAACAGTTGTAACTTTTTTTCAGCTTTCATTGTTAATGCAAGCTGCTTGTCTGTCTCATAAGTGCCAACATGAAATTATTACTTCTAAGAATTGAAACCAAACAACGGGGTTTTAGCATCTGGTTTGGTAAGAGCCTGGGAAAAAAACAAGGATTCACAACTGAAATTGCCTTTGTTGACTCTTGGCATCCTCCAGGTGAGCTGCACAAGGTAGCAGGGAAGAGAGGGATCTGGGGATCTCTGCTTAAAGCTTGCCTCTAATACCTGGCCTTGTATATTCAGTGAAATATGGATGACCTACAATGACTTTAATGACAAATCAAATTAGTTACAGGCGATAATGAGCATGAAGGCTTTCTTAAAAATGTCTTTGTGACGAAATGCATAGCTTTTGTGGTGATGTGTTTTTTTAAATTTTTTATATGGCACTTTTTACTTTGAAATCTAGAATCACAATGAAGGAATAAATCAGTGGAATAGCCCTTCAGATCAGTCTTACGTACCTTCATTCACAAAGCCTATGAAATATTTATGATGAAATAAAACTGTTTTTCTTTTTGATATAACAGATAAACTGTACCATTTTTATTCAAGGATATTCAGAAAATGTGTTCTACAAGTAAAACCTGTGTAGGCAATAAATATAGTGTGGTTGGCAATGGATTGAACATTATAGTCTTCAAAATTATATGGCACATAACAGGAACATTACAGAGTGCTCTAGATATTTCCAGGGCAACATGTTTTTTTCCCAATTCAATACAGAAACTGGTTCTAAAAATATAATGTATGAGTCAATTCTCAAGATAACAATGACTGATCAGTCTTATTTTTCAAAAAATAAAACCTGGCAATAACCATAGAAATGCAATGATTGCACTTTTTTTTTTTTGGCTAATGATGCTACACCAATAATTTTCAGCCTTGATTAATATATTTTTGAGCCATTTTCTCTGTTAGGTGCTTAAAAGACATTTTATGTCATCAGAATAAATCCATCTATTTCTTAAATAACATCACAACAGGAACCGTTCATCTCTAAAGTAAATTTGAGATTTTTCTTTGTCTAATATCTGGTAATCTACCAGAACTGTAGTGTTTTTTAACATTTTTAGAGCAAAGTAGCACTTATGGATCTTCTGCACACACTATGCAGATGACTTACCAAATATATATATATTTTTTTGTGCATAAAAAATGGAAAAAACTTTATATTAAGTTAGATTTGGCTCAATATCTTTTTTTTTTCAGACTAATTTTTCATGCAGCCATCTGCATGCTTTTGGGCCAAAAGTGCCTTAAAGAGGTCACTACCTCGCCATTCTTACCTATATTCCTTAAAGTGTAATCAGTTGTGATGGAAGCGCAATGAACAAACCAAAATCAAAGTTGCATATTCTGATCATTGCATAGAAAAGCCTGGTGCAAAGCAAATTTATCATTAAAATTACCACCCTGACTGATCAAATCACATCCATTGTAGTGAAATAAATCCTAGTGCTTCACTCTGTGTGCACGATGATGTAGCTCCATGAAATACACATCTACGATTGACCAATGTAAATGAGATGCACGTAAAGTTTGATGTTATTAATCTACATGATTACGCTTGTCCATCTTGCTTGGGATCGGGGTAAGTTGGGGATGTTGGTGTCACACTAAGACCGGTTAGAAGCAAGAAGCACGAAGATGTAAACGTGGATGTTTCCGTCCTGAAACCAAAAGCAAATGAAACAGAATCTGCGGTTTTTTTTTTTTTTTTGCTCCGGTCAAGGATCGAGCTTGTCTTTCTTCGGCCTATGGTGTGGTACTAACATTTTAGTGATCAAGAAAAAAAATGTAAAGAACAAACCCATAAGACATCCAACAGCTCGCCGTCCCTCCAGATGAAAAAGTCAGAGCTGACGAGAATTGCACAGCCGTGGGTGACAAGTTTAGTTGGCACATATAATAATTAGTATTTTCTTTAAAAGAAGAAAAACAAACAAACAAACAATCCACAAAGATGCAGAGTGAAAGTAATTAACAACTCATACATGTTGATCACAGGTATTAATCAGCTCTCGGTGTTTGTTGTTTTGTTTTTTTAGCGTCTTGTTTTCATTGTATTTTCTTAGTCCAGCAGCAGCGACAGACTTCAAGTGTCTCTGCGGTTTTTGTGGCATTGACAGCAGGAGGGAGGGAAAGCTTTGATAAGGGCTCGCAATACATGTTCGAAGCAAATATATATGTATATATATATATATATATATATATATATATATATATATATATATATATATATAATGCATGATCATTGCATCAATTAATTTAGTGGAAGCACTAAAAAAGGGATCTTTGTTTTCTTTTTTCTTTTTTTTTAGGAGGTTAAACATCATTTGTTCCACATGTCCACTGTTGGAGACTTGGTCAATATATCTTCCATGTATGATAAATAAGTATGTTAC
This sequence comes from Orestias chungarensis, assembly GCA_032876305.1. Classification (NCBI taxonomy): domain Eukaryota; kingdom Metazoa; phylum Chordata; class Actinopteri; order Cyprinodontiformes; family Cyprinodontidae; genus Orestias; species Orestias chungarensis. The sequence continues at coordinate 702,665 of JAVLVB010000433.1, read as the reverse complement.
ACCGTTGTATTCCTCTTGCATCGTTCCCAACCCATGCCTATGTCATATTTTCATATAGATTTATATATCTGTCTTCACAAAAAAGCTAAAATTACATACAAGATCTTTTTATCTCCTTTTGTTATAGTTCGTTAACTCCCAAACGATTTCCCGGATTTGCCTAGGAAAAGTAATGTTTTTCTTGTTTTTTTGTTGGTTTTTTCAGGTTTCTTCTTCAGTATATTGCCACATTCATATATCATGCATTTTACTGCATTGCTATTGCACTGGTCCAGACCGTTCAGGGTTTTAGAGAGACAGGAAAAGAGTCTGGGATTCAGGAGGAGGTAAAGCAAGGTTCGAAAAAAAAAGTAATATATAAAGCTTCAAACGATTTGGTAAGGAGGGGTTTAGAGAGGACCAAAGAGAAAGGAAAAGATAGCAGTTATGGCTGGAAACGGGGCAAAAATATCTGCTTTGGAGTCCTCTTTGTCTCATGTTATGAATTTGTTTCGCTGCTCTCTTTGTTTCAGGTCACCGTTGCCCGTTGCTCCATTCGGCTACTGCTTGTGGACGTCCTCGCTGCGGATGATCTTGTAAGTGATCCAGTAGAAAATATTAAAAATGAGGAAGACGAGCGGGAAGGCCACGCGGGACACTGTGTCAATGCGCTTGGCCCGGCCGATGAACAGCTTCTTCATCTCTTCGATGCTCTTCTCGGGGGGAACCGAGGCTGGGGCGTTGTTGTTGTTACCCTTGATGGCCATTCCATCCTTTGCCTGCAGGCACGCAGGACCCATTCCGTAGCCGGGGAAGCTGAAGCGCCCATCGCCCGTGTCCTCCTCCTGCAACACAGGCCAAGACTGAGGCTGTTAGGAACCAGAAAAAAACAATACAAACAAAAACATCAAAGTTAAGAGTTCTTTAAGAATTCAGGGGAAACTGCAGAGAAATCTTCAAAAACAGAAACAGATATTAAACACGTGCAATTAAAAGCTATAACCACAACCCTGTTTTGTCTGTATTGTCTCAGCTCAAGCATTTTAAAGCAGAAAATCTTCAGGCAAATTCAAGATACACCAATTACTTCCTGTTAGCTTATAGCACACCATCTATGGGACTTTTGCAATCGGTGCTTTAATTCTTGAATGGAATGTCGTGGGTAATGTCAAATGCTTTTCCAGGATACTGCTGGGAACGTATAATTTGCAAACTGTGTTTAAAAAAAATAATTAACTGAGATGTGCACATTTTAATGTAGTATACTCTATAAATTATTTTCAGCCAAGCTCTGGTGTCATTCATTATTAGAAGGAATCTAATGTAATTTTCCATTGTTTCCCATTCTATGAAAGCTTCTGCCCTGTACAAGTTACAAACAGTTTCGCAAAGGATGAGCTTTGGAGTGGAATAATGAATAAAGAGCTCAGCATCGATGAGACTACACACAGTACTGATGTCAGACTGGTGTGTCTTTCTGCTACGATTCACAAAGTGTTTCCCCTCACCAGTCAAGGGGAGTGAGGATGTGAGGTGAGGTGTTTGAATAGATTCGATTGACTGACTTGAGCTGTACTGAAGATGACGCAATGCACGGGACATTTTCACCCAAGGGCAATGAGATACCGATAATGTTATCTGCCACCCTGCCTTTTCATTATAGGAGAT
>JAVLVB010000433.1:640322-700918 GCA_032876305.1 Orestias chungarensis | reverse complement strand
CCCCCCCCCCCCCCCCCCTTTCAGTCAGTTTGGGGGAGTGTTTGCAGCAGCCGATCAGAATTTAATCTAACCATTCCCCTTTGGACTGAAAAATTGAAAAAGCGCGTTACAATCAGAAAGCTAGCAGGACCAATGCCTAAATCAGGAACAACTGCTGGCAGCGAGGGAGCTTAAGTGACGCAAAACCTCTGCAGCAACAACAAATCAACCCGGCAATAAAAAACGACAGCTGAACACCCTTGTGCTAGACTCAGGCGCTGCCATCCAGAAGAAGAAAAGAGGCTAAATATCCAATAAATTGCCAAAGGAGATCACTAAAGTGAAATCAGAAGGGAATGTCTATGGCTGTGTATGTCTGTAGATGTGTGAATTTACGCTTGTGTATGTTGCTCCACAAGGTAGTGATCCATTTTTAGCAACCAATGTCCCCGTTCTGTCCTTGCGTCCACACAAAGTCATCTATTACTGTTAATACACACACACACACATACATGGGCAGGGTAAGCATTAGCCGCGACGCTAGCCGACCTCTGCTCGTCCTTCAGTGACGCTGCGAAACTATTACAGATGCTCTGCTTTATTCTCCCTGCCATGTGATTAATGTGGAGGGTGGAGGGACGTGAGGAGGAGGTGCAATGAGAAGAACTGTCGAAAAAGAAGGAGGAGGTGGAGGAGAAGGAAAGGAATGAAAAGAGACAATGAAGAACAATGAGAAAGGAAGGAGGAAGCCCCAAAGGCTGCCTGCCTAAGGGGACACAGGCGCTCATGCAATGCCAAAAGCAACATGAGCAATGTAAAATATCTACATTAACATAGAAAGGGATGATAAACAATCCATGGAAAAATAGACTGAAGGAGCAACATCATTGTGGACCTGCTTTGGAAAAATATCACTTTTCGGCTTTGCTTTGTCATCCTATCGGGTGACTTGATAAGACATGAACTTGTGTATTCGGAATAGCTATGTACGTATACATGTGCAAAGGAATCTAAAAAAATAAAGTATAAATCTTACACTATCAATGCAAAATTATTGTTGCCCAAAAAAAAAAGGGGACACAGCCCATATATGTCGCCTGTCAATCATTAGCTGCAAAACTTTGATAATACAAAAATATCAACACAACCATTGAATATCCATTAAACTACATACAACTTCTGTTGGATGAAGGACAGTAGTTCAAATACTTTTGGGGGCAAATCAGCACATCCCAGTGGAAGCAAATCTGTAGGCAACTTAACATGGTAAAGTTGAATCCTGAACTACTGGGATTTCTACATACAACGATCTTTTGGGTTCACAAAGATTGGGTCATATAAATCTAGTAATTGGCAGCTTGTGTCTGAATATATTTCTTGTTTATGTCAAAGGTCAAAATACATGGTAGAGAAGAGTGTTTTCAGATTATAGAAAGGGAGCAATATCCCTTATAGCTCTAATAACCACTAATTATCAAGGTATGATGGCACACAAATCAAACCTTGAAGCAGACAGGCTGAAAGATTTTGATAAACCACATAATGTGCCAATCCTGTCGGCTAACACAGGAAACTGACACCACAATTCATGTAGTTTTAGCATAATAGGTCAAACACAGATTGTACAAACTTAGCCTGGTTTAATGTGTCTCAAATTTTCTTAATATAGAAGTTAAAATGTGATGTAAATAACAAAGCACAAATTGGAATCTTGAAATAGCTCTAAGCCCACAAGGGTTTATGCATGTGGGTTTGGGCGATGAAATGAGATGACAAAAATGTTTTTACTATGAGGAAGGAAACTGTCTTTGTTTTGTAATAGATCTGCAAAAAATACGTTTTGTAACATGAATTTATCACGTGAACCCCGTCATACTTGTCTTAGAAAGAAATAGATTGGAATTAGGCTATCTCGAAAGCAATTCTTAAACATTTTAAACTATAAAAACAAATAGCAAAAGAGGAACCAAACCAGGACACAGGATAAAGTAGAAAGAAATAGACTGGCAGAAGAGGAAGCAAGACGGCAACAGAACCTCTTTGCGCACTCATCCGTCATGCTTTCAGGTCGTGATTGAAGCATTTGTATCCGTGCCGTCGCAGATGTGATTAATCGAACTGATTAGCTGGAAGCAGTGGGAGAACAGTGTAAGGCCTGCACTGTCTCCTCGGCAAACATTACCCTTGGATCCTTGTTTAAGAGACCCACATTTGCATAAAACATGACTCGGAGGAAGCGTCAGCCACCACTAACGCTGGAATCAGTCTCTGCCGAAGGAACAGGGAGGAGGAATTCCTCTTCCTGCTTTCTGGTTGATAACTTCCCTTTGCAAGCAATTCAAGATGAAGGATGAGAAAAAGAATTTGTTTAAAACTTGCCTTTGCTGGTCTTTAGTTTGGTAAATTAATCTTAAACTGGCTTCTTACTTCTGTCTCCCTTCTCCCTCCCAGGTCAATTAAGGCCATATGAGGCTTTTTAGGATGTTTTAGAATAAATGTTTTAGCATTGAGAGGACTCTGCAACTATTGGAGGTTTAAATCGGTTTAAAACGTGCTTATTAATATTTTTTTGATCATTTTTGTGCAGAATTGCCATGGACCATATCAGTTTTAAGGTCGTACATGCACTCACTAACCGTTAAATAAAAGCAAGGCCACACCATAACCAATCCTCTGGCATAACACGTGAATACTGACAGGTTTAGGTGCACAGATTTACACCACACACCTTAAAATGAACAAATCTGCCTTATTACATTTTCTCTCTCATTTTAAAGAGTAGTTGAGAGAATTGATGTAATTTGTATTTCCCGGGGAATCAACAAGTCTTAGATTGTTAATCATAAATTCCTAGACTCAAATCACTTTAAATAAAAAGAATAAATCATACACGTGTCTTGATGTACAAGAATGTTATGTTAGAAAAAGCTTGTTTATACATTAAAAGGATCCATAGAAAATGCAATGATGTGATTATCTGGCTGAAAACAACCTAAAAATATTTGAGATGGATGAAGCTATTCCACTGCCATAAATGCGATTAACCTGTGTTATTAAGGTTCATTCATTTTGGTGTCAAAGCAGATCTAATTAGGTAAATGAAGGTCACTGAAACCATGGGATGCAGCAGTAGGGCTGGTGAACTCTTGCAATGTTTCTGGAGAATTTGTGAATATCTATGCAACAGATGAGGAGACGTTTAGGACTTTTCAAAAACAGCATTTGGAAAATAAAAATCCTGTCTGCTAAGATTTGTGCATATTTTTAGAATTTATTGCACCGTGCATCCTCTCCTGCTTTCCCTGCTCTCTCTTTGGGTTTCCACTAGAGTCTCTACTTGCATCAAGAGGAGCTGTGTTAATGTCTGTGGCTCATTAAGCCACTGACCTGGAATGATTATCCACATGATCTGCTACGCTGTTCCCTTCTCTCCTCTACTCTCTCTTCTTTCTGTTACTCCATCAGATCAGAATATCATCCAGGGACACCACAATCCTTTCAGCTGTGTTTACGAAACGTTAATTCCAAGTTTATTGTCAATTTAGGGCAAAATGAAGCTTGAAGTAGCGAAAGTAGTTCATTTATTTCTCAGAACAAGGCATTTCTCCATGATTTGTCAGGAATGTGTTTTCAACATCCACCCAATCATCCACCCAATCCTCCATCCATCCATCCATCCATCCAGTCATTGAGTGAGAGGTGAGGTACATCCTGGACAGGTCACTAGTCCATAGAAGATATCTAAAACTTATTAAATTGATAAGGATCTATTTTGTTTTGAAAACAAACTAAAGTTTTCAAGCCTTTATGTAGATGCAGAATGTTGTCACGGTAGCAGTTATTCCTAACCACAAAAGCAGCAAAGGTATATACAAAAAGAAGGGCGAAGTTAAATACTTTCAATCATAAAGCTGACATAAAAGTCTCTATGGAAGGAACAGAGTTAATGGTCATCAAGTGGCTTTAAAAAACATCAGATGTCATCTACAATGGTCAGACTTTACATTTCTTCACCTGGGACGATTATTAATTATGGTAAAATAACAAGTTAACTGTAAAGTGCCCTTGGTAAAAGTGTAAATGTGAACATATGGAAAACCCATAACAGACAAAAGCTGCAGTTCTGTTCTGACCTTCTACTAGGAGGAAATTCTGATAAAAGGACCTAAATACGTTTGATTGAACACCTCTGATTTTATGTTACTTAGTCGCCTTCTAAGAACAGGTGAGGAATCCTGCAGACATTATGTAAAAATGTCATAATGTAAAAATGACTACCTCCACACACAAGTGAGCAACCATTGTTGCTTGGCATCTAAATGTCAGTTTTAAGTTTTTTGAATAATAAAAAAACAAGTTGGAAGTTGTAGAACTCTGCTCCCACCAGTGCAGAGCTTGGTGTCAGTGCATCTGCTCACGCACCATGAAATCCACAAAAAGCATGTCCAAGAAAAATATCAAGTAGCAGCCCTTTTTGGTGCATCTTTAAAAGAAATATATAGAGAGGGCTTCCTCTCAAATCTCTACACAAACTCAGTCATGACTGTAGTCATCAGTTATAAATATTATCTTTAAATCATTTGTTGAGGAGCTGAGTATTTCATGGCATGGATCACCATGTCACCAGGCTAAAAGAATATTTCCTAAGTTTGAAACACAGAGAAATCCTATATCTTGATCCCACAAAGGACCGTTGATGGGTTCTCTTAAAAAATATGGAGAAACAGAAGCCAGTGAATAGTGATACATTCCAAACACCAAGATGAAAAGTATATTTCACCATTGGCCAAGGTTTGGAGAAAAAGTTGATTTCCGGCAGTAAAAAAAAAAAATTAAAGACATTGTGAAGTATAGGGACAAAGATTTCTATTTTTAGAGATTCACAAATTACAAGGCATAACTGCTAACTTGTTCCCAACGCTGGAAGGATTAGAGCAGGGTGATGTTGTATGTTACTAAACTCATTGTAAGGTTATGGAGGCTATTTGGGTAAAATTGAGTTACAGAAAAGAAAGTAAACCGAAGAACTGCGCAGAAAGTGTGTTCGATAACATCAATGCCCTTTGCAATAGTTAAACACCTGTTTAATTTGGAGACTGTGAGAGTGTTTCACACCAGTTGACTGCCGACCTGTCAGTCTGGAGGCTGATTTCACTCCCACTGCTCAGCAAGCCTCTTAATCTCTGCGCGCTCTTATCTGCCTTTGTTCTCTGAGCTGCTGAACAGCCAGAGAGATCAAGGCAGTTTCAGCAAACCAGCATGTACTGCAACCCCCTCACACACTTAATCACGGCAAACGAGATGATTATAGCCGATCAATCATGAAGTGAGGTTACCTAATGAGAGCTTGTCATCTTCAAACAGTGTAATGGCATCTGAGGTCACTTTCCACTGACCAGTTCTCTGAATCTGCAGCTCTTCTCCTAGAGGACTGAGCCAAAAACAGAGCCTGCTACAGGAGAGGATGTTTCTCCAAGGTTGTTTCACTTTTCGTTCAGACTTCTCACGTTTGAACAAAGACAGTCGGTGAAGACAGTCACCTGGCTCCAGAAGCTTCAGTCTCATTTGTATAGCACGGGTTTACTTTGCTCTAGTGTGAATCTCGGAACACTTGAATCAAAAACTGCTCTATTGGTCACAGCCATTCCAATTAGAGGAAAACCCTGGCTACATTACAGGCGCCCAAAGGTGTAAATACTCGAGTCCTTCTTACTTTTATGTTTACCAAGTTTTAAATCAATAAAAAAATAATTAAAAAGTGAGGTTTAGATATTGACATATTCATCAAACTTTGAAAGTTGAGACATCAATCAAAGACAATCGATTAATAAATAATGTTATATTTGGTCACATATTATGCTTAAAATAAATATCTGCTAATTCATTTAAACATTTGATACATAATAAGATGAAAACATGTTTATAATACTGCAACTTAGAATATTATGCACCACCTCTAACTGCCTTTGGTTGGTGTTTCATTTCAAGTTTACCTGGCCTGATCTAGAAAAGAATTATGTTCCATTTTCCCCTTTCAAACCAGAAAGATTTAATCTGTTTTACTAAGCAGCTAGGATTTCTGAGTTTTTTTTTGCAAAGTGCCTGCAAGACTTTGCTACGTTCTTCCCCAATCAGTGGAGTATCGCTCTCTTTGAGCTAAGTAAATGCTTACTTTATTACAGGTAAATATTAGTGATCCAAAGCTCTGGGATCAAGCTCTATACATCCTATACATCCAAGTTATGCCTTATGTAAAAATACACATTTGTATTGTGGGCCCTCCACTTAATAATAGCACTGATTCTGCAAGTTAAGATAGTTGTGATTGAAGTGGCGGCGAGAGGCAGTCATGTTCAACTTCGCTTTGATTCCTAAAGAAGATCACTCTCCTGTTCAGTAGGGAGAGCTTGTCTGTATTAAACACGCAAGCTGCTGCCAGGCGGGCCAATCTGTCAGTGAAGAGCCGCGCTATTGATCTGATCCCTGCACAGTTGCTTTACACTCCCAGCAGGGGGGGTGTCACTCTGCCTCAATGCACACAGGGGGCCATGCTGTCTTTTCGTTCTCTCGGGGCTGCAGTATCTGTCCGTCTGATGCCCTCTTGCTCTGTCTTTCTAATTAGAGAGCCCTCTGAAGGGGACATTCTCAGTCCGACTTCTCCTGCTCCGGTTCTTTCTCTACGGACTATCAGCGCACACTAACAAATCAATAAAGCAGCAGGGTAGAAACCGCAGAAATCAGCACAAGGGGGACCACTTCATCTGCTGCAGCTGCCTGCATCCCCACGACAGGCTCACGTTCAACACTGAAATACGAGCTAAGGTGCAGCAGCGGATTTATGTCAAGGCAGGAACAGCGGCACTGAGGCATGAATTCTGAATTACATGTCTGCCAATTCAAGCCAAGCAATCAGAAGCAGACACATTTTATCTGGACTGACAGTCCCCCCAAAAATTGTCCCTCCGTTTCCATTCAGAAATATGACTTAGTTGTCTCTTCTTTTTGTTTCTCTTCAGTTCGAGGAAACTTAAAAAGAGAGATCATATCTCCCCTATTTAGCTTTACTTCATTGGCTCCCTGTCAAATTCAGAATAGATTTTAACATTCGTCTTTTGAAATATAAAGCCCTCACCAATCAAGCTCCATCCTACTTCAGAGACCTGATAGGTCCACATGTTCCTAACAGGGAACTTCAGACTGCAGGTTTACTGGTGGTTCCTACAATCTCTAAAATCAGAATGGGATGCAGATATTTTAGTTGTGGTTAGGAAGAATAGAGAAGACAGCCTGATCAAGTTGGGGGACAGGCTGTTCTCCTTTGCTCTACCTCTTTTATGTCTCACTCTAGAGAGTTAAGTTATTTAAGTTAATTTTATAGTTATGCTGCTATAGGCTTAGACTGCTGGAGGACAATCGGACCACTTCTCACTTTGATACTTAGTATTCCTCTCTCCATAGTTGCTACACCTGGTCTGGCGTTCTGTTAGCTGAGATAGCTTCTTGGAGGAGAACATGGGCTGAGATGCTGCCAGCAATGTTCTACAACTGCTACTGTAAACTTTTTTCAATTTCATCTGCATCCATTTTTGTCTTCTGTCTCTTCAAAGCCCCGGTCGGTCGTGGCAGATGGCTGTTGGTACTGAGGCAGGTTCTGCTGGACGTTTCTTCCTGTGAAAGGGGAGTTTTTCCTCTTCACTGTCGCTGCAAACATCCTCAGTATGAGGGATTGCTGTAAGTGTGCTGATCCCTGAGGACTGAATGGTGCAAGTCAATGACTCGATGCAATCTGCTGGGGTTCCTTAGATTGGAAACTTGTTCAAACTGATTAGTAATGATGTATCCATGATTTGAATATATTTTCTTGTAATTTGCTTTGAGACAACATCTGTTGTAAATTGGCGCAATAAGAAAAAACTGATCCTTGATTCACGATTCAAGCGCTCAAGGCTACCTAGCTGCTAGCGCCCTTTGCTGGTGAGTGCATTAAAGGCACAAAACCCTTGAGGACAATGGTCTTTTGAATTTCCAACAAGTATGAAGACTTGCTGTTGATGTTACAATAGCATTGGAAGAAATCCTCCATTGGGAAATAGTTACTAATTTACAATACTGATCGATCCTCTTTCAGAAACTAATTTTGTCTGTAAATCATCCCAACCAGACCGGAAGTACTTCTCAAATAGTTAGTGCTTAAGAAGTATTAAGTATTAGTGTCTTTGTTCATGCCTTAAAATTAAATATGCTGCATGAAAAATACCAGAAAATACAATAACGCCTATATGGGTTTAGTTTGAATATAAAATGTAAGGCTTAAGATATATGCAAATATACGCCAAAAATTTTTTAAATGCACAAACTTATGAAACTGACAATTTACCAATTGTTATGGTAAAAAAAAAAAAGTGAATGCATTTGTGTTTTACCAATGCCAGAGAATCATTTACATTATCGCTCTATTGAAAATCGCGCAGTCTGACCGGTCTTGTTACAAATCGACTTAAAAAACTGAACTTGGAGATATTTTTTAAAAATCAAAACAGTAAAATGAGCTTCAACAACTTGAGATTTAGGTTGTTGCAGCTCATAGACACAGATAACAGTGTTTCAATTTGGGGGAGGTATAGCTAACACATCAAGAAAGAAATTATGAGTAATCACTATCATTATTTAAAACCCCTTTCCTGTAAATCCACCCAGATGTCGCTCCCAAAGGGTACATGCAAACACTGCCACAGGATATGCAGGAGTACAATTCTGCTCTGGATCAGTATCATTGCTGCTCCCCACGAGATCAAGGTTAGACATGATTTTTGCCGAGATTGGCCCCCACATGGTCAGTCTGAAGTTCAGTCTCTGTTTAGAATTGACAAGTAACCCAATACCCACCAACCTCTGGCTTCTATCTGCAGAAGGAAATGTTACATTAGCATACATCTCCAATTCAAATGAGCCTACAGTTCTAATGGGTATTTATTGGCCCGAGCTGCAATCAGCAGAAACTGAACATCCCTGTTTTCTGGATAGAAGGGAACAAAAATTTTAACTGTACTCTGCAAGATCATTTATATATGCATGCGGAAGATGCAAAATAAATGTGAAAGATTTGCTCTGCAAAAAATTTCGATCTGTTTATTCGGAGCCTAAAAAAATGCTAGTTAGGAGTTTCCCCTTTATTGACCTAAACAAGCAATTTCAACATTATAAACTTTGAGCCAAATAGAAAATAAAAGTACAGTTTAAAATTGTGTCCAAGCAAAACTAAGTTTATCGGAAAAGAATAATCCCAATCATGTTTAAAACTGACAAACATCTGGGATACCTTTTTCATGGTTATGAAAGGGATAATACTTTTAAATATTTGTTTTATGTGAAACATCATTGCCAAGAGTGAGACAAGATAACCAACAGATGTATGCATTGCCTGTAAATAATCCTTTCATGAGATTATGTACCAATCCATATCTTGAGGCTCTTAAATACCTTCATTATATACTTAGCTTCGAAGAGGATGTCTTAAAATTAATTTACAGATTTTACACTATTGCACAAAATAATTTCACAAATGTTATGGATTTTTATTCCTTTTACAGTTAATCAGTCAGCTCACACCTTTTTGCTGTAGTTGTTAAGTGCATTTCTGCGGTTTTAATGGCTACACAAGAAAGCTGACTTTGATATAATTTGTATAGATTTATACGAATTTTGTATTTGCTGTAGTGTTGTAAATATTAAATGGCAAAAAAATTTTTTGACTTACTGAGATATTCTTTGATGCCATACTTCCCCAATGCACAATACAATATAAATAAGAGTTTCTTAATTTAAAAATAACTAGAGCTATTCCAAATTGTGGCTTAAAAAGCCACATCTCCCTAGTTGAAGCTTATTACTAAACGCTTTTTTTTCTATTTCACCTGTGCAGATTTGACATGAAATTGGTTCCAGTCCCCTATCACTGTCTTTGTTAGACCCTCAAACAGAGTCAAAAGGAGGTGCAGGAGTGGCTTTCTGTGAGGATACTTCAATTACACAATGCTGAAGGGTCATCATTGAGATTCCTCTCGATGACAACTAAGAGTGATTGCCTCCTTTAGCTACGAGGAGGGGAAGGATCAGGCAGCTTACACACTTGTTAGAGATGTTTATTTGCCAGGAAAAGATGCCTTTACTTCCTCCTCCACTCTGTCTTGTAAAGATTTGACAGCATCTGCATGTTGGGGCTTTGATTTCCTTAAACTGCTGGTTTCTGCATGCTGCAGAGATTCTTTGCTTTGAGCTGAAACCTGACTGATGGCACTTCCTAATGGGTCACATTAGACTCACATTAGAAGGACTGGCCTGGGAGGTTAATTAAGAACGTGACGCCCGAGGAGTGTCTGTCTTTCTCTCCCTCGCTGTGTCAGAGAGGGGGGCTTTCACCATCACCAGATTTATTTCACAGGGTCGAAGTCAAGGTTAATGCTTAATAGCTCATTGAGGGTGCTCATTTTATATCGAGTCATCTCCTTCATATATTATTATTTTTTGTGTTAAAGTAGTCTTGAAATAGAGTAAAAAGACCAGAGGAGCTGAATATAACACATGTTTTGAATAATGAGTTTCCATCGCCATAAGATTATGCAAAGTCCTGCTTCATATGCAAACCCCCTTGATCCTCCGTGTGTTTTCGAAGTTCCTTGAAGTCGTGGTTTTTAAACAGTTTACACAGAGAAGTAGAAAAGCTCCTTACTGTTTGCACGTGTCAAAGTTTCACATTGTAAACTGCTGGGATTTAAGTACTGCGATGGCATACTATGCTGATATCAGAAGAACATTATGTTTAGGATATTTTTGGCCAAAAAAATTAGTTTCAGTTTCAGAATAAAAACAAACATTATTACTGAGAGAAAATTTAAAAACGTTTTAATGGATAACACCCTTTTTTATTGTACTATATTTTAATGGCCTAAAATACTGATCAGATTTGGCTAGGATAAAAAAAATGACAAGACAATCAAAAATGTATTTGTAACAGGTCCTGCAGAGAAGCATGACATAATCCCAGATGAATAAAATATTGTTATATAACAATGAGGCATCTTATCTCACCTATTTATTAACACGGTCTTAGCAATGAAATTGCAGAGAATTTGTCAAAAAACCAAAAATGTTGTCAGCTGTGACTGCAGCAACATGCTGACCTCATGTAAACAGACTAGTATCCTCGTTACGTAATGGAGACACGGCCTGAATTCACCTCCTCCTTTCATCATCAACCACAAAAAAGTGGAATGATGAAGAAAAAAAAAAGAACAACGATGTTTGTCGGCTCCATGCCTGCGGTCTCACTGCTCCTACTGTTGAAATGAGGTCGAGAGACTCAAAGGTAAAGAATAAAAAATAAACAGACAGAGGGGTTTGTGTCTGATTCTTCCTGAAAGTGCAGCGGTAGTCAGACTATTTAATCCACAGCTTCACCTGCCGTCAAGGGTTTGGGAATGACAAAAATGGGATTAAGGATTAATAGATTTCTATATTATCATATTTCTCACCCCTGCCAACTCCCTGCTCTGCCTCTGAGTTATTCAGATTTATTTTACAAGAGGATGTTAAACTCTGGTGTAAATTATTATGATGATGTCCATTAAGGTTTTAATCACCCTGAACAATAGACAGTATTTTCTTCTTTTTAACTTAAGTGAATGGTTATTTAAGACACAAAAAAAAAGTGTGATATTATTGCTCCAACCATCTATATATTTTTTGTATTATCTTGGACAACATCATCTGCATCAGGTGTTGGCATTTACTGCACTCCAACAGTCTGATCATCGTATTAGCATTACAATAACGAATAACAACCAAGAAAAATGACATTCCAACCCTTCACATTATAAATGTTTACAGGGTTTTTGTGGTGCCGATATAGTTTGCTGCCCCTATTTAAAAGGTCAAATATAAAGAAAAAACTTTCTTTATTTTATACCAGTCTCTCTTTTTAACATAAACAGATATTGGCACATCCTAACAGATTGATAATCTAACAACCCCAACAATTTTATGAAAGCAGTCCCCTTCAAAATATGAATGAAATTTTATTTTGACACATTCTTTATATTATTCTTAAGTAAATAGTAAGTTGCACGTGATTGTAAAAAATAGTCATACTACCCAAACAAGTACCAATTTGTGACAGTATTGAAAACAAAGATATTATTGATGAACATGATATGACGGCATCATGTTTTAGCCATTTACGCTTTTATAATTTAACTTTACAACAGTCTGTATTTGTTTTATTAATTCGCTGTTAAAAACTGACAGTTTTTTTCCCGGTAAATATCTTGATAAAATGTTTCTAAAAATCTTTTAACCCCTGATAACAGATATTACTTTTGTTCTTATACATTAGATTGTTTAGTTTGATTTCTTGTGGCATAAAAACACATCCCATAACTTCTTGTCTAAACGAAAGCTTTTTCATTTAGCAGCTATCCAGCTAAATACAGCATAACTTCATCTGGCTAAATTAGAATTAAAGAAGTCTTTTCTGTGGAAGTTTTTAACCACATAGAAAGAAGTATATGGCTGAATTTATTTTACACTTACTTGAAAACTTTTATTTGATCCAAGGTGTACAATTAAGGACTAAAAAGTTGCTGCTGAAGTGAGCATGTGATTCAAGTGTGAAGTATTCAATACCACATTTAACCCTTTAAAGCTTGCTCCAATAATTTTTAAATCTTGAGTCTTTATCTAGCCCTTTAACAAAATATGGAGAGAAATTCAACAGGAATTTTTTTTTGTATATCTATCAATTATTACGTTGTGATAAGTCGAAATTATCGTTGTGTAGTTACCTGCTTTTTTCAGGTATATCTGACTGTATGCAACATGGCTTTGAGCCAAGTTTAACATTAAATGATGGATAAGCTCTCAGATGCTTTGAAATCATTTCAGAAACCCTGTGTATCAAGTATGATACATATGACATTAAAGAGTTAATAGTTTTAGATGTCTTTCTGATGAAGCCCAAAACAACAAAACTAATTACTGATTACTAAAAAATTACATTCTCAAAAAATATCTGTTTGCTAAAAAATAAAATTAATGTGTTCTATATTAATATTTGTTTTGGTTTAAGTCAAGACCTGAAAAGCACATTTTGGCAACAAGGCAGTTCAAAGTACTTTAGATAGGGTCTTGTATGAAACTAAAATACTTAACACATTCAAAATAACAGTGAATTATGATTGAAAGATTGTGTGCAACAGATTTTCTGTAAAAAAAAAAAGTCTGGAATGATTTTAATATCGTCTCTTCGTGTCTTTGTTCGAATGATCTCATGTTAAATGTCATATTACAGCCATAGTTGTTTCATCAGAAGCCATTATCAAATTGAAATTTCTTTAACTGGTTAAGGGACTTAGAATATTAGAATAAAGTCAAAATACATGGTTGTGATAATATTGAAGTAATCAATCAACATAGACCTTCATACAATGCCACCTTAATCACAATGCTGAAACATGGAGTCCTAATTTAGCTGTAATCTTAATGTCGTTCTGAGTAAATGGTGTCCTCATAAATACTGGTGTATGATACTTACTTATGAAATGTCAAACAAAATAAAGCAGCTTAACTCAAATCAAACAGGCACACATGCCCCTTTGAAACCAAATTACACGACAGCACTGAGAAATTTATGCATCCTTGCAGATTTTGAAGACACAGCTTACCACGAGCACACAAATCCAAGCTGCTTTTTTTTTGGTGCTGTTTTTAAGTGCAGTTTGTTTGTTCCCTTTCATGGGGTCGATTGAGTTTTTTTTTTTATATTCTGCAACCCACAAAAGCCGTTAGCTACACAATCAGCAGGCGCATCAATATTCCCTGCAGGTCTGATGGCTTTATTACTGACTCAATACAACCGCCTGCTACCTATGAATCCAGATAAATCCTTCAGATACTTTATGTTTCTATGAAGATAATGTTTCACGTATTAATTTTTTAGCTGACGTCTGTTTAAGTTGCAATAACTGGGAACAAGAATTTGTCCTCTGAAAAAAACAGACGTGTTTACTTTGAGTTCAGTCATCGACAAGAGTAAGTTAAATATTAGGTCTTACGATTGTGATATTATTATTTCAAGCATCTTGGACACATTTACCTCTGTCAGGTTTGGCCATTTACCGTAGTGAGACTTCATATAAACATGATGTTGATACATAGTGGGGATTGATAATGTAGCTACCCGAACACACAGAAGAAAAGAGCTATTCAATTATTTAATGTTACTAAACAATTTCTAAATGAAAACAATGTTTTGTTCATTATGTTGCCTGAGTTTTTTTTTTTTTTTAATATATCTGTCTCTCTCTCCTGCACCCAACAATGGCCGTCAACTACACAATCAGCAAGTGCATCGATATTCCCTGCAGCCCTGACAGCTTTACTCCTTATTCGATACAGCTGCCTGGCACAGATAAATCCAACCAGACATACAGAATGCACTAATTAAATACTGCAGCATTGAAACAAACAAAAAGATTTTACAACATATCACAAAAAAAAGAAAGTCAAACAAAGACGAGGGATGATTGTGTTCATATGGAATCAACATAACTTAAAAAAAAAAAAAATCCAGTAGTTTCATAAGACTTATCTGTCATAATGTTCTTGTGCATTTTAAACGTTATTTAAAGCCATCAAATCCTTTCAGGCGACACTTTATCTGTACTTTCTTCTTACTTCTTAGATTATGTTTAGCTTTTTATTCATACAGCATTGCAGGCCGCTTGGATTTTCTAAATGATTAATAAAGAATCCAAACTGAGAGAAACAATCAATATTTACAACTATAATGTTTCAATCTAGTCTGAGGGTTTATGCACCATACCGCAATTTAAATTACTACTTTATATTTTTATTAAATGTCTTTGTTTTTTCATATCTAAACTGCAGCACAGGAGAGCTATTACGGATTTAACAATTGTTCCTCTTTATAATTACAGTACAGCTTTTCTAATTTCCTTCTCTAGTAATGTGAGTCTGGTTAGGTACTTTGGATGACAGGGAATACATATCTGATGATATTGTTCTAAGATATGTTTTAAAATGTTTGAGGATGGTATTTTAAAATAAAAAAGGGCTATGAGCAGTCATTTGCTGCTGATAAACACTAGAAGTCTATTTTTTTTCCTTTTCTTGTTGGTATGTATGTTTTCAATCTCGCAACAAGATCTTGGCTGTGCAGCTCGGCTCAGTATTCAGTCTGGATTCTGCCAAATGAAACATAGATGCCCTGTTACTGTGCAAGAGAATAATGACCACAGTACAAAGCATGGATCAAGCAAAGACTGAATGTTTTCAGGAGACTTGAGGATGAAGAAGAAGATAGCATGTTCTTTATCGCTTTCAGGTTACCAAACAAACACCTACAGAATTAAACTGACAGTTTGTTTAAGGCAAATATAAAACAACCATAACCCCAGAGGATCAAATCTAAAATTCAAATAAAGTCAAAATGAATTTTACATTGACACAGATGGGGGAATATTCCTCTACTCGGGGAAAAAGTCAGCAGTGTTTACCTTCAAGTGTCGTCGCCTCCGTCTGAAGCGCAGCAGCTCCTTGTGCTGGCGGGCGATAAAGTTCACGGCGGCGTACTCCAACAAGGCCGAAAAGACAAATAGCAGACACACGGCCATCCAGATATCAATGGCTTTTACGTAGGACACCTGAAGGCATTTGAGAAAAAAAAACAAAAAAAAACAAAAACCCATCAGTAAATAAACAGAGCATGTTACCTGGGGTTTATTTTGAGTTGTCCTCCCCTTTTTGGCTTTGCCTTTTTTAATTCAATAACTTTATTTTTTTGTACACAAGATAGTTGACATTGACAGGAGAGTACTAAATGAAGAGTGTCTGGATCCTGCTATAGTCACTTTACTCCCCGTCCTTTCAATATACCTCTTCATCCCTGCACTGATTACTTTGTGACACTAGTTTGAAACAGAAAGAAAACACAATCAGCTGTATAATATCTGATTAAATTAGGAATCTCAATGTTTTGCACAAACAGAGAGAGGCTAACTTCACCTTGTGACACTGACAGGACGATCTTTATCTTTAAACAGCTGTGAGATACGTTGGTTTGTAAATCGATCATAATCGACATAAAGAAGGAGGGCAATCAAAATCTGACAGGTTACTCTCATCACACTTACCAACACTAAGTGTTGGTAAGTGTGTAAAGATTTGCAAACTCAATTACTTAATTACTTGTTGCAGCATGAGAATTCATCAGTAAAATTACATTTTGTAATCTACACCAATTAACACTTATAAAATGTAATCTAATTTAGACATTTTATGTTGGTCTGAGTAATGAAAGATTTTATTATTTATCCATGACTTGTTTTTTTCCCTTTAGTAAAAGTAAAGCCCCTTTCTATTATGAAGATGCTAATCATCGTAAGTCAATAACGTTCACCCTTTTCTAGGGTCAACCTAATACCCTGGAACATTTAAAACAGGTAGTGCTTGAAAATCAAAGCTGATTGAAGATCCAGAGTACTAAACAGGGAACATCCGCAAAAAAAAAAGAAAGGAAAAGATTTTGTGGCTGTCCAACAATCAAAAACATAAATGTGTTAAGGGTTTGTCAGAGAACCATTTAAGAAACAACGAATCACTGTTACATTATTAGACTATAGCCTTGAATAGCCCCAAATACCCTTTTTTCTTTGTCTACAGTGATCAGAGCATGGCTTTACTCTATGGTGATCAAGAAGGAACTAAAGCTTAAAAGCAAATCTTTCTATTTACTGGTTAATCTACGTTAAAACTGAAACGAGATTCTGGGGTAAAACTGCTGCCTTTCACATCAAAAAGGAGCCAAATGGTGAATCACACTAGGAAGTGACCCAGAGGCAAGATCAGAACTTTGTAGAGGTTTTAAAGCTCCTTTTTGAAATCGGAATGCCTTGGTATACCTAATGAGACACAGGAGGGATGTCTATTCTATTTCCAGGATCTCTTCCCTTCCCGACCTGATCTAAGACAAGCAGAATACAGCAGATGGGTGGATGGATGGACATCAGTATTGTGTGACTCTGGTGTCATTAAACTCTCAAAGAAAACACTGCAAACCCATTGCGTGAATGTTGCTCGCGTCCACCTCCACTTCCCACCAGCCTAACATAATTCAGCGCGTCATGTGTAGGTGTGTTTGACACAGTCACGCAGATTTGGCTCCAAGTGTGTGAGCCGCATGTAAGCTCAGCTGTGGATGCGTGATTATTATTATGACAGCTGAACTGAAGAGAAATCACGGTTCACTAGTTCCGTTTTCTGAGCGCACGGAACTCCAAACGTAAACAAACTTAGACTGAAAGTATTTGGGTTACAGTTACTCTGGAATCCTACAAGCGCCAACCAACAAATTTTGCTGCAATTTCATTTGATAAGTTCAAATAGTTTTTCACTTGCCATAAGCTGTAACTTGTCAAGTCAAAGTGCCTTCTCTGCTATTTCCCTTTTTATTCCATTGCATCTACGAGTGTCTGGATAAGTGTAGAAATTTCTCGGCACCTTGGGCAGTGAGGCTCTGGAGCCAGAGCTCTGTGTGGTCATGGTGAGCACAGTAGTGATCCCCAGACCGACGCGGGCGGGCGCGGCATCCATGTTGATCCAGAAGGAGACCCAGGACAGGATGACGATCAGCAGGGATGGGATGTACATCTGGATCAGGTAATAACCCATCTGGCGCTCCAGGTGGAAACGAGCCTCGATGCAGGTGAATTTACCTGAGACGGAAAAACATCAGTTATTTAATCTAAGTTTGTAGCTTTACAGGTTATCAACATTTTGGTCCAAAGTATGGCCTGAGGGTCGTTTGTGGGCCTAGAGAGCCATGGAGAACAATCCAAAGATGGTACAAATTTTTCATGCCTGTCAACAATCATACTAAACCACAAATGTACATTAACAGTAGACTTGGTTGATGAAACTTGAAGTCACTTGTATCCCTTCCTTGGTGGATTAGTGGTGGTTAGAAGTGTAAACAAAGTAAAAGTGGAAGACCCTCTTTATGTGTCACATCATCAGGTAGAAATTTCTTCTGCAAAATAAATTTCACAAGACACAATATATAACGACACCACTGTCATATTAAGAGACTAATCCTGTCTCAGACGCAGACATAATTATGGTAATTCATTTATTTTATTTAGTCTTATAATTACAACACTCTTTTAAGATCTTCCGGCAAAGAGCAGGTTACAATGAAGAAGTTGTGGGTTCTGGCTTATCCAGTTGTGGCTTTGTACTTGTAGAAAATGTAATCTATCGGGGATAACAACATGGACCAAGTCTCTTCAATAACTTAGTACAATCTAATGTAATAACTCTTGTTATTTGAAACCCTATGGCACAGTGGCAAACTGAGTTTTGTAACATTGTAAAATAAAATGGCTCATCAGGTTTGCACATATGTACATGGGAATGTGAAAGATTCATGGTATATAAATGTTGTGTTTGTAATCCCCAATGTGTCAACTCGTAAGCAACAATTTGAATTTTATCTTTATCCATTTATCAATGAGAACTTATGTGTGTAAAAAAAAATATTACATCAACTGGATTTATTTATTTTTTGTTAAAAAAAGTCAAACCCTCTGTCTTTAGAGCCAGAAAAGTAGAATTCATTTGAAAGCTCACTGTGCTTAATTAAATTATAGCGTTGTGAGCCAACCTCCAAAACACGGACAGCACTACAAAATATGGAAAATAACTTAGTGCTTGTAACAATACCCTACGGAAACCTCTTACCAAAATCAATTAATAGATTGTTTTCTTGGCATTTTTAAATCAGAATATGTTAAATGAATGTGCAATCAGTTATTATCTAGACAAAATAAAATGTTTGTTACAAATATCTTTTATGTAGAAGATGTGAGTGTTTCAATACAGGTAACCACCAAAAAAGATCTATCTATCAAAAACTTCTATAACAGATAAAAGGTAATCAGAAAAAGTTTTATTTTACCAATACTTACCTAAAGCAGCATAGTTTTTTTTTCTATATCTGAATACATTACTCAATGAAGGCATCTCAAAGGTAACAAAAGCTAACCACATGTCTTATTCTCCTCCCATTAAGCTTTGAAAAAGTATGTGTTTATTTTAAAATGCCACCATCATCTTCCTGTTATTGGAGCCAATTGTGTTTTTGTGTTTGCTGTTTTAGAGAACGGATGCCTCATTCGCAACAATCACAAGTAAACATCACACAGTGTCACCGATATCAAGAAAATTATATTGACTTTTATGAATTGTTGAGACCCATTGGATTGATTAAATATTAATTTCATGTAGTAGCTTTTCTTTTAGATTTTGCTATATAACTTGAGTCTATTGTTTCAGTGCAAACTAAAGGTATTTGTTTCTTTGTGCTGCAGAATGCAACAGGCATTCCTACTCCTGAGGCTGAAAGGGTTAAAGAAGTGATTGATATTGGTGCTTGCAGCATGTTTATGTCTCAGAGCTCATACTGAACAAAGTCAGGAATATTTCACCTCTTCTTAATCCTGCTGTTTCTTCAGATGCCTCAGAGTTTTGACCCAAAATACACCAAGAGTCAAGATTCCTCTTCAGCTACCAAAAGAACAAAAATTTGTGTAACAGATAGTACAGCCCAAGGAGCTCTGATCTAGACGACAATAAGTCAGTGCGAGATCACATAGAGGCACAGGAAACTGTGAAAGGGGAACAGAAGAGCTGTGAAAGACTCTGCCAACCAACCGTAAAAGACTGCAGAGGTTTTCGTTTTTGTTATTTCCTGGTTACTGCTTTTCATCTGAATGTAATTCCCTGGAGGTAAAACATCCTCTCTTTAACCTCAACAACAAAAACTTAAATTCTGTCATCCGACAGGTTAATTAAACTTCTCTTTAGCCACATAAGAACTTAAAAATAAACAAATAAATAAATAAACTAAGACAAGCGTTGCAGAGATAAAATTTGCAAAAAATAAACTTTTCCTTACATTACCAAAATAATTACACAATTATAACTAAACAGCAATTTTCTTGCCGTAATGACAGATCAAATTGATTTAGTCTAGAGCAAAAATTATCAAATTATCCAAATACATGCACATGATCAGTAGAAAACTTGGGTTTAAGTGTCTTCCCAAGCGGGACTCCTACAGTAAATGTGACAGTAGGATTTTCATAATTACATTTTATGTCAATGTTATGAAGACAGATTTAAAGAGATTTTGTAGTCAAAAACGTCTACAACTATATAGCCTTAGACATGCATTTTGATGTATGCGGGTAGTAAATTATGCAACATACAACTAAGAAAACTGGGAACTTTGAAGTACTAAGGCAGTTTTTTTTCCAGTAAGTCTTTTATGTGGTAAGCAAGAACAAAGGTCATGAATTTTAAAGCACTTTTTCCAGGAAATATGAAAAAAGTTAAAGTAACTGCAACTAATAACTTAAAATCATTGGAAAGTAAACATAAAGGTTAAGATACCCGGGGGATTTTATAATTTACAGCAAGAAAAAAGTACGTTTTTACGAAGTAACAATTTGACTTAACATGCTCCCCGAATCATAATTTTTATTTATAAATTGGATTACTTACATATTAAAACATTTTATAGGATAATTTAAAGAAGTACATCCCACATACAGAGCAGTTTAGATTTTGTGGCCCTTTTTTCACAAACTGATTATACATTTAAACTGTATTTTTAAGGCTTTTGACCTTTATTTGTGATTTGTTCTCTGTGGTTTTATATTCCTTTTTGTGTATTTAGATACAATTTAAATGACTATACCCGGCCAGTTGTAGATTTTAGCTTCACAGATAAACAATGTGCATGAAGTACATCTGCAATGATGTTTTAATCGACCTCGACTGCAGAAGACTTATTTACATTACAGTAATGTTGCAGCGCTAAAATCCCTCAGTTTCTCTCGGTAATGTAATGAGCAATGGGTTTCAATAATGAAATGCAAGATAGCCAGAGAGCAAGATGGCTGACAATCCATTTAATCAAAGGCGATCAATGTAGGGTAGCCCCATCAGTTAGAGTTAACCCATGAAGGGCGGAAAGGAAGAAAAAGGCAGCAGACTCAAGGAAAACCCAAAGGGAGAGCAGGGAAGAAAGCAGCATGGAGACATTAAAAGGCAGAAAGAGAGAGGGAAGAAGAGGAGAGTTCATGAGGTTGATTTATAGCTGTGATACACTTGGGAGCTTACATAAATATGGACAGCTAAGTGCTGTCCATATTTTCCATCTGATAAGAAGATTGAAATTATTCAGCCGAGCCCATATCTCACTGTGGGCGGGTCTGTGTGTGTGTGTGTGTCTACTGAACTTCACACTGCACTCTGAACATGTCTGTGCATATTTTAAAAACCATATTTATCCTCAACAGCAGAAGAGTTACAAACAGACTGTGTGAAGGCCGCTTTATCTTTTGGCATCGGATCAAAACAGTTGCTGAGATAAATTATCGTTTTGTTACAACAACAACAAAAGAAGGGGTCACATAAAAAGTTAAAATCCAGACTCTCAGCAGTCTACCTAATAATCTTACCAAGTGTACAAAACTGAACCTTTGATACCAGTGAAGTCACCTTAAGGTTTGTTAATTAAAATACCAGATTATGAAAAAAACGAAGCATAAAAAGGAAATTCAGGTTAATTTGGTGGCACAAAGGGTTAATCTTTCCTCCTGGAAAGCAAGAATATGGTGATATTGCTATCCTAATACACTTTCTTCCAACAACACATGTATAGTTTGTTCTTTAGCTTAAAGGTGTCAAACAAAGTGAAAGTGTTGCAGAAGAAAATGGAAAAGCATCTGATTGTTTAGGTGTTAACAACTTTTTTCACGCAACAAACATATTTTCAGCAAAAAGAACAGGAGCCCCCTGCAATGCAACAAAAACCATAATTAGTATTTCAAACAGGGGTTGCTATATGTGTGTCTGTGTGTGTTGGAATAATGGGGAGAAGTGTTGGGGGTGAAAGAGATGAATAGGAGAAAAAAAAAACCTCACTCAGTCCCAATACACTGGAGCTAATAAGTCTGAGGAAAATGACACCTTAATTCACTCTTAATGTTTGTTTAGGAAGCAACGAGCTGCACACTCAACCCTGTACGCTAATTCACAAAACATGTCGTCACACACAGCGAACAGCCACAGAGGAGCAGGGCTGAGATGAGATGCGAAGGATGCAGAGATGGTGACAAAAGGGGGGCAAATGGTTTGGAAGACGATTTTTTTTCAGTAACAGCAAAGATCACATGTCAACTTCAAACTTGATGAATGTGATGTCGACCAACCCTCAGCTAATAAGCTCCCTCTGGCTTATTGAAACATTTTTGCATTCAAATAAAATATAGTAAATTGGCTACAACCTTGTATTTTAGACACTAAACCATTTTTGTTTATTCATATTTCACATTATTTAATTTATCACTACATCCGGTAGGATGAAGCTGATGACCCTGCATCTAAGACGTTAGACTTAGATGCTAGGATGTTAGGTTTAATATTCCCTGCAGCTCATCTGTGTTGTTGTGTAAGTTATCTCTCTTCTTTCTGTTAACAGTAAATCATGGATTCCCTATGAGGCCCATCAAGCCCGGTGATGTTCGATAAAGTAGGTATTTTTAGCAGTGTAGGCAGGTACCAAGTCCTGCAGGAAATTAAATCCGTAACTCCATAAAGCTTGTCTCTGGAGGAATGCATAAAAGGCTGTAAGACTTCCCAGCGGATGGCTATGCTAAGACTGATATTGATAAAACATAGTGGATAAACACCAGCCAATTACATAGGACCCCAATTTAACAGTTGTTGTGGAAACTTTACACTGGACTTCATGTATGTTGAATTCTGCCTCTTCACTCTTTCTCCAGATTTGAGACCTTGATTTCCAATTTAAAGCAAAACAAGATTTATCTGTAAAAACAAAACAGTGAATTTATTTCATCTCTAGCGTGGTATCTGATTAAGAAGTGACTTCACGCAGGGAATGTTCCAGTTCTAGCCATTTTCCTGGATGTCTGCATGTGATGGGTAGAAAAGCTCTGACTCCAGATGCAGCCCAAGCATTTTGAGTCTTGGATTTGAGTACTCACTGATAACGATACCGAGTACTTACGCCATTACACTTATAGTTACTTTTTATTGTTTTTATTTTCACAGATATTGTTATTTGAACAACATTCCCTATTATGTGCAAACATACAGTACAAACACAAATGTAACAAAATTGTCAAATTCTGAAATGCTTTTTTGCAGTACTGAGGACAGTGGCTCAGTGTGGCGTGGTTTTTTTGTCGCCAGGTTTGCGGGCCCAGAGCTGTGTGGGGGAGCAATGGTTGTGCGCGTGTATGTATGAATCTCAGGCGCGCTCGCTCAGGGGTTCCGGCGCGCGTTCAACTCTGACAAACTGCTCTCTCGGCTCGTGCTCGGCTCTGTGTCTGCGCTCGCGAATCTGCTCAAATGTTAGTGAGTCTGGGAGTATGAATCAGCTTTGTCTATTTGGAAGTAATTATTTAATTGGATGAAAAAGGCCAGTCTTTGATTAGCTGGGAGTGCGGCTCATTTGGATATAATGTAGAGTTGCGGACGCGGAGCCGAGCGTGAGGGGAGTGAGCTGAGCGAGCGGGCGGTTTGTCGGAGTTGAGCGGTGGCTGGGCACCTTTGAGCTTACCTGTTATTCGTGCAAACACGCTTGCGGTTGTTGCTCCTTCAGGTAGCTCTGTGCCCGCGGACCTGGTGGCACTACATAAGGCCCACCCAGGCCCAATAATAGCGCCGCGGGTGGTATCGATGGCAATTTTATGAGTACTTATGACCGGTATCGGACCGATACCCAATACCATTAACGGTATCGGTGCATCCCTAATATATATATATATATATATATATATATATATATATATATATATATATATATATATATATATATTTGGGATGGACAGATACCAATGTCGGTGTCGGTGCATCCCTAGTCTTAATGTTATATTTCTTTATAATAGTATGAAAGGTTTATTTTCATAACCTGTAAACCATAATATTACAAGTGAAAAAGAATACAGATATAAAATGTTTGCATTGAATCTGTATTATAATTTTATATCACTTATCAAACTGAACTTTTTAATGCTATTTTAATTCAGGTTGTCAACTCGAGTCTTAGACTGCCCATGTTCTGCACACTTGGATTTGGTTAAAAAAACAATTACAAAATTTAAAATACAATACTTTCAATGTGGAAATTTAAGTTGTAAATTAGTCATTGTCTATTTACATTTTTTATCCCTTCAGCCAAATGTCCTTGGAATCTTTAAATCTTTCTTCAAAAATTACAAGTAAATATACTTATTAATTATTTGTATATCTAATGTTGTTGTTCCGTTTACATTTCCTTTTTTCTTATCATATTAGGATATTCAAAAAGCATGAAATTAAACAGTTCAGTGTGAGGGGAAATGAACCAACGTCTCGCCCTTATGAGCTTCATCCCAGAACTGGAAGGACCGATGAGCGACCCCATTTTGGGCATTTGTTCCGCAGCCAGCTTTAAAACATATTTATCTGTGTATTTGTCGGATTTTCTCTGGAGTCTTTTAGTTGTGGGACGGACCAAGCAGATGGTTTTCAGGCACATCTTAGAGAGAGACAAACAGAGCGTGGCGGCAGCCCACCAGAATGTCGCCATCACTGACTCTTATCCTCCTTTTCATAGTCTCTGTTGCAGAATGGGATTGCTTTTTTATTTATTTATTCTGACTCTTTGTTATAACATGATAGGTTACAATATATTCCTGCATTTTTAAGATGAAGGTATTTAAACAGAACCTTCATCAGCTTTCTGTCCCACTCACCTGTGTTGTAGTGCTTGGTGCAGTAGCGCAGATCCTTCTCCTCTTTGAGTATAAACTGAGGTAACGTTAGACCGTCTGCGATCTGCACGGCGCCCTTCTCGTCCCACTCGAAGATGAGGTCATTCATGGTGTAGCCGACTGGAGAAGAGAGCAGTGAGTTAGAATTTCTGCACTTTATTTTATGAAAGAGGGTAAGATTTCAACACCTTGCTGAGCCACAGAGAGGATTACCTCCTGTAGTCACAATCAATATAAACAATACAATTATGTTTTCTACTGCTTTTACTACTGGCAGGACAGTTCACACCTCTTTACTAAATGGCCAACATAGTTTGAACAAGGAGGATTTAAAAGAAATAGAGTTCGGCAACACAATTTTACAATTACTACCAAGAGCAATCACCATTGGCAGTCACTATTTCTATTACTATTTCTTTAAGAAAAGGTACTTCAGGTCGTAGAGAGACAGAGAAACTCTTGGAGAGGTTTTAGCTTCAGACTGACCTCTCTCACTTTCCATGTTGTGACTGATCAGTTTACATTCACTGAGTTCTCAGATGTGTACTGACAGGTTCTCTTTGGAGAACTGAAACACTACAAAGAACCACACCTCTCAGCCTGTCATCACACCGACTGACTGACTGACTGACTGACTGACTGACTGACTGATGCCAAAGCTGCACTAGGTGTGAATACTCACAGCTCTCCAACTGCATGATGCAGGTCTGAACGTCCATGGGGAAGTTCTTCAGATCCATCGGACAGGCGAGGATCAGAGTTATTCTACAGAGTAAAAAAAAAAAAATCAATTGAAGATTTATCTGTTTGCTTTATCTTGTGGGAAAAGTAAACATGAGAATACTTTTAGATGTGTTCTTGAAAGACGAACATTTACTTTGTTTGTCCCAGTTGCACTGAAAAGATATTTAAAATGTATAATACAGTTGCTGGTTCTGGCTAATATTGTATCTGCATAAGTGTGCAAATTAAGGACTTGTATTTATTGAAATGACAACAGCAATATAAAACACTTAGAGAAATTTGTACCAGGATACAATTTAGTAGTGTTATCTTATGAAGAATGCAATCGGTGTCTCAATTGAACCCTTCATTAGTGGTTTCACTCTTTTCATTTCTGTAAACGTAAGTAGATAGACCTGTAATCACCTCCCAGAACATAGAAAAAAATGGGTAAAAAATACTCTAATCAATTTAAACAATAAAATTCTGTTTTCTTCTGCTTCCACTACTAAACGGACAGTTTACACCTCTTTACCAAGTGTCCAGTAAAAAGACTCTAAAACCGAATGTAATTTAAAAGCAGAGTTGGCTGTATTGACTACTTACATTTGTTTCAGAAACATTTTTGAAAACATATTGTATTACAATACCATAATACGTAGTTTTACTTTAATGATATAAGTATAAAGACTCACTACTCCGATTAAAACAAGTTTTCTGGATACTCTACTCACTGTTGAAAAATACCCCCAAAATGTAATTTTCTCAAACAATTCCTAAACATAAGTAAATTTTAAACTATAAGTTAAAAGTCAAAAGTTCAACAGTATGTTTAGACAAACTTATTTTGTATGCGCAAAATTCAAAAAGTTAACAAAACTTTCTGGAAAGTAACTCCCAAGTTTTAGAAAGTAAAAAGAAAAGGCCAAACATAATATGAAAAAAAAAATAAGCCTACAGGTTTCAGAAAGGTTAAAAAAATAATACTTTCTATCTAATTTGCAGAACTTTATTTCTTTACTTGTAAGCTCTGCAAAGTAAAAGGGAAGATCAAATTAAGTTAAACAGACTTCACTATAAATTTAATAAAATACATGGAAACTTTTGGGGCTCCAGGATAGTTTGTGCTAAATGTGTTTTTTTTCCAAATCCAGTTCTTTAAAAGTAACCTGTAGACTTTTGGTGATACCCTTTAAGTTTTGTACGTATGTTTATCAAAATATTTTGCCAGTACCTACATCAACTTAATTTCACAGAGTTGACCTTCTTCTTTAATGGAAGCACAAAAGTTAACATTTAGGTTCTTAAGGGTTTTGTGTATATATTTAGTACTAAAAGGGTACGAAGTAAGTACATATAAAATATATGTTAAATTACTTTGCTATTTGAATAAATTAGTACAAGTAAGACCTCAGATTATAAATGACAATTAGGGAAAGAGTCTTTTATCTAATTATATATATAAATTATGAAAAAAGCGTAATCCTTTTCAATTTTCAAACCTTTAATTTGAAGTTTGTTTAACATTTTAACAGAGATAAGTTAACTAACAAAGGTTTTTAAAAAAAACAACCTCTCCAGATCCACTTTTATGTTTGCAGTGAGTTAGCCATCATGAGGCTATCCCAAGGAGAAGCTGAGTTGACTTCTCGTTTTTAGCCCTTCTGTTCCTTCCCAACCAGACATCCGCTGCGACAAAGCTGCTATCTGGTCCGGCTGATGCACCAGATAAACTATGCCGCGTCTGCACATCCTTGCAAATCCTTGACAGGATGCTGAGTATGTTTTGCTCGCATGATGTGGCCAGCACAGATGTCCCACTTTCTGCATAAGGCGTTCCGCTTAGTTGTTTCCTATCTGCTGATTATATGACATAAAGGATCTAATGTATTTTGCTAAGTTTTGTGCATTGAATAATAATAATAATGTATACTTTATTGATCCCGTAGGGATCAATAATAAATATACTTTATTGATCCTGTAGGAAATTGTTTTTGGTGTTAACCACACCGAGGCAGCCATTTTTGCAGGCGCCAGGTAGGCAGTAGCGCAAAGGGTCTTGCCTAAGGACCCACACTGGATGCTGTGGTATTTTGCCATGGGCTGGATTTGAACCCCTAGACCTTCCAATTGGAAGTCAGGCAACATACCACTTGAGCTATCCAGCCGCTCAAAATGAGGTGAGATGAGTGAGATGTAAGCGAGAGAGAGTTTTAAAACAAGCATGATGACTCAATTTTTAGGCTTTCATTTGTAGAAGATGGACTCCCAGTTTTTACCAGTTTTATTCCTTCTTTTGTTTAAGGAAGGACTAACACACTAAAAAAGAGAGATTTATTATAAAAAATTATTTCTTTCTGTTCTCGCAGAGGTCAGTAACACCACAGGGGAAAAAAAGGGCATTTTTGCACAAGTTAAACTGAAAGCTAAAAGCTGACAGACAGTGTACAGGGAAAATTCATATTTATGCTACTTGCTTTCGCAGCATGTCTCAGATGGATTTTCCACTTGTAAGGATGGAAATGTGTGAAATAGAATAGCCTTAGCAGGTCTAATAAAGAAGGTTTTGTTTTCTTCCTATTGTACTGTTTTGTTCTAGAGAAAATAGTGGGTAAACCTGGGGGCTTTTAGTCCAAAATAGACAATCCATTTTATCCAAAAGGTCATACACCGGAGCAATCATAGATGTTCCATTTTTATTCTACACTCAACTTGCACAAATTGGACAACAAATAAATCTAAACCTGGTCATCCAATCTCAGAGGGTTCACTTTCATCTCAGAAGAGAAAGCGATGCAGGCTTCTCTGCAGCGATAAACATCAAAAACAGAGCAAACAACATTCGCAGCAGCCCCGTTCTCCCTCTTCCTACTGAGATGGTTTAATATCCCTAGCTGCTTCGTCGCCTCTGAGATGAAGCTGATCAACAGAGAGGCTCTTTCTGATGATGTCAAGTTTGAATGAGAGACGCGGCCTGCCTGTTAGCTCTGACGACATTTATAAAGGACCAATCTTCTTGTTGCTCCTGCTGGTCACGAAGGAAAGGAAAAGGCAGAGGTTGATAACAGATCAGAAGCACCGCTGGAATACTAACAGGACTGAGTAAATTACTATGGCCGCTGCTGTGATTATTTTTTTTTATCCAGCCTGAGCAGCTGCTGTAAAATCAACAAGGAGGAAACTCTGACGGGCAGAAAGGTTTGTTGGCTGAATGTGCTTTAACTCTGGGACGCTCAAACAGGATCCTACGTGGAGGAGAGAGGAGGAAAAAAGTTCCAGTAGAAGCTTCTCTTTTAGGAGATAAAACCATTTTTCAGTCCTTCTTGAAATACTGATTCCAAAATAATTACATTTTGTGCTTTCCTTAAATGGTCCTTGTTAATTTAGACATCTAATAAAATGAAATAAAAATGTAGACGTTCTTCCAGAAAATGTAAAAAAAAAGAAAGGTATTGCTTGTTAATTAAACATCAGGAGTATAAATAAATATTAGAAATGTAAAATAATTTCTGAAACACTTCATAGATTTCAATTTCTTAAATTAACATTCACATAGGCCAAAACTAATTAACCCTTATATGGTATTCGGGTAAAATTGACCTGTTTAAATTTTCGTAAGAAGAAAAATGGTACTTATATAAATTTTTTTGACCTGAAATTCCATGGCCTTGGTTTATTTTCAGTGATGAACATGTCCACAAAAAAAAAAAAATGTTTTTTAGCACACCTGCTAATATACCCACCACATTTACATCCTACATGTGGTGTTCGGGTCAATTTGACCCACATACAGAGAGACACACAGAAACATGCCCTCACAGACACAAAAAACTCACAGACACAGAGAAAATGTTACTTGTTGTCATCAAAGTATAGATGAGCTGTCTCCTCTCACTTTCCCACACTCTTAACCCTCTGCCATATGTCCACATTCAAACACTTTTTTTGATGTTATTCAGTAACATCAAAAAGATCAGCCATTTTCTTACACTATATGTTTTGCGTCTGCACATTAGTGGATCAAGCCAAAATATACAAATACCTCCAAATCAAATTCTTTTGGCCATGTTAGTGGAGAATCTTGAACTAACATGGCCAAAAGAATGAGGTTTTAGAGTGCTTTGGAGGTAAAATTTGAAGACTGTCAGACTCAGAGTGATGTGAAAGAGGGAGATGTTTCTGAATATGAAATCAGTCACTTTATCAAGATATAAAACTCATTTTGAAGTTCCAGTTTTTTGAGTTTGTATTCAAAATATTAAAAGTTGTCTCATTTAATTTTTTTCCCCAAGATACACATGATTTATCACACCCAAGTGTTGAATGCAGTGGATTTTAACATTAATTTTAACATTATGACAAAAACAGTAGTCACACTTCCATTGTTAATTGTGTTTTAGTAAAGACAAATTTCAATAAATAAACATATATTTTATCTCAATAGTTTGAAATTGGGTTAAAGACAATATATCTTAATGGTTTATGAAGTATAATTTTATTTTAGAGTTGTTTTTAAGACCCCAAATATGCCCCGGGTCAGTTTGACCCGATGCACCTCACAGGGGCACAAATGTTAATACAACACAAGGGTTAAGAAAAAGAGATCAAAAAAAGGAATAGAGTTGGAAATAAAGAAGGTATTTGCCGGAAAAGTGAAAAAGTGAGAACTGGAAGCCGCAAACTCACTGAAATTAGGTTTCGGAAAAAGAAAAGAAGCACTAAACACTAATGTACTAATTGTGAATATTCATTAATGTTGAGAAAACATTATTTAAATCTAGTTATACATCAAAATGTTTTTGTAAACCCTCTCTGGAGAATTAGAGAAGTCACATACTATTAATTGATTAATTTGCTGAAAACAAAACCAAACGCTCTAAAAACCTGAGCTAATCCCTGCTAATTTTATTTATACTTTTAATTTCTTAATTTTTGCTAAAATACACCTTAATTTATACACTAATTTGCTTCAGCTTATTAAAACCTTACATATATAATATCATTAAATCTAAATAATACTAGAAAATCTGTATGATTCGGCAGAGCTTATCAAAATCATAAATATTCAGGCATTAGCTTTATCAATTTCAATGTCTGCTTTACTCAGTTTAAAAATCGACTTTAAAAACTACATAATTGCTCATGGTGTGTGTTGTAGCATCACACAAAGCTAAATGCACTTCACGGTTATTTTCACAACTGTCGAATGAATAGTGCAGTTCAAACCAGATTTATAAAACAGCGGTTCCCATCTTTACTTTTCATTTAATGTCTCTGTCTTTTATATGTCTTCAATTATTGGACATTTGTTACAAAAAATAAAGAGTTAGGCACCCGTGGATTTAGCACCACTGAGATGCATGCAGCAATATCCCAATATGTTGCTATGGCAACTTGGTTGTAGTACAGTTATTTTGCAGCAAATCATGATCATTTAAATAATGATTTTTTTTTTTTTTTGGTTTGTTAACTGAAAAAATGAAATTGTGGTAAATGCAGATATAATGGAGGTTTTACTGGTTTGACAGGATTACCTACACCAACCTTCAGAATATAAATAGTTTACAGGAGTAGGCAGTAAACCACTGGCTACAGTTAGACTGTTGGAGACACTGCAATGAAGAATAAGTGGAAAAGAAAGAAGAAAAATAAATTTCATGCCGAGCAAAAACAAGACCAGTATAACCTCGAAAATACGATGGAGAAATGCTTCAGCATCAGCAGGCTATTATATATTGCAGTAGGGAAATGCGTTTGTCCCAGACTGCAGCTGTATGCCTTTTATGACCTGATATAATTTCATTTATGAGTCCTGCAGATAATTTCAAACCGAATATCTCCTCGGTCCAGCACAAAAGAGTCCCGCAATGCAATAAGCATTATGGAAAAGTCAAGCGCGTGAAGGAATATGAAACCAACGCAGCTAACATACAACAGTGAATGGAAAACAGTGTGTTTCAGTGAGAGGTAGGTTGCCATGCAATTCTTACATTTACTAAATTAATTCTCATCAGCATATATGTAAAAATCTGTGGGAAAGACATAATTGCTTCATTTGTATTGGTTACAAACTGAGTTATTCCTTCTTGGCAAAAATCAACTAAAATGTCTCCCAGAGGTTTGAGGCATAGCATTATAACATTGCATAAATAGTAAAAGGACATATTTTAAAGATAGCTAAATATTCTTAAAGCCTGTTTTTAATTTATTTTGAAATACATTTTAGCTATAATTTAAAGTATTAGACCTGAAGTTGTTATTTTATGTTAAAAGTTAATGTCTAAACCTTTTTATTATTACTTATTTGTTGTTAAAAAAACATATTCTTTAAATGTTTACTAATATTAAGGCACCCCTGACAAGGAGCCAGAATTACTCCTTTTATAATTTTTTATTTCCCAAAGTTATGAGAAAATTCAAAGGATTTATGTATTAAACTGTCTGTTTTGTTGCTCTACAGTCATCTGATTTAACAGCAGTGGTCTCAAAGCTTTGTCACATTAAATTATCTCCTCTGCATGTAGTAAATCTTTTCAAAATGGGATGTGTTGACGTATAGGCAAATTTTACGCAGGATCAGTGTTCGGTAATAAAATAAATAAATAAAAAAGCCCGCCATAACCGTGAGGCTGAAATGTAACCTTGGTGGAACAGTTGAATGCACAAAACACATCCTCTACTGACCGTATGCTGTAGAGCACGTTGCCATTTTTAGATATGCGCAGAAGCTTGTTGTCAGTGGTGACCTCGTGAAAATTGGCCCCCTTCTCATTGGCGAAGAACAAGTCAGGTTTCCAGATGGAGTCCAACATGGACGGGTCGAGATCCAGGGAGTCGTCGGGATACTCGCTGTAAGCCAGCCTGGGGTCGTTCCACTGCTGCCTCAGGAAGATGTTCACTCTGTAATCCTGCATGCAGAAGGATAAGTTGATTGACTTCAAATAGGTGAGAGAGGGGTGAAATTTTTATATATGTGTAAGAAAGATTACAATTATCATAAGCATGTATGTGACAGGTGCATACAAGTATAATTAAGAGCAACTGGTCAAATGAACCTTTAAGTTTATACCCTGACAAAACTGGTAGCAAAACTAAACGAATGTGCAAATTAGATTTGAATGCAATAAGTTCTTGCTTGGGGGCTACAGACTTATTCACTTTACTTTTGATTTTGGTCCTGCTCCTAAAACGTTGCTCCTTCTGCCATCCGTTTAAACTGTGGTTGGAAAGTAGTTGGTTTACGTTTTTTTTAATCATAAACTGGGAAAAAAGGTATTGCCAAAAAGGCTTAAAGATACCGTTGATAACGAAAAGCCACAAGCTTATTCTGTAATTTTATTTATCATGTCCATAACCTGTTTCAAAAAAATAAAAATATAGCAACCTAAATTCTTATAAAGACATCTTTCTGAAAATATTACAAGGTGACTTCTTTTATTTGTTTCGTAATGTTTGTGGATTCTAAACAATTATCTGTAAAACTACGTCTTTGCAGCGAACTGCAACAATTGAAGAAAAATATCAGAAGAAAGCAAAAATAAAATGAGCACGAATGATACAAAATATCCTCTCTGATGCTACAAAATCAGAAGTATCTGAAGAAATTAATGTGAATCAACATAAATTATTGTGACAAAGAGGCAAAAAGTTATGATGCATACACCCTTGAAAAGAAGGTGGTAAATGCATCCACAGGGAGATGCTCTGTGTGAAATGAAAATAAGCAATGAAGGTAAAGAAGGGGAAAAAAGCAGCTTCTCATAGCTCATTGCACTGCTGACTCAAGTTGCCACGACTCCACATGGAAAACCACATCAACAGATACTGAAGGCGAAAGAGTTATACAGCTTCCATACATGTCGGATGTTTTACTGATCATGAAGATGCACAGCTTTGAATTCTGCAACAAATAATAAAAAAACTTTTTTACTCTGTGCTTCCTTCAAGATTTTAATTGACAAAATAAGAAAGCACTGTAGATTTTGTGCATGTCTGCTTTGGAGCTAAGAATAGGGTGGCTGCAAGAAATAGAGGCATACACAGCCGACAAGCTGTGGCAGTTGAAGGTCGCTGAGCTGCTGCTTCTTTAGTCTTACGAGCACAGACAGGGAGATGGGATGTGACAACACTTCGAGGGTTGGATGAATCAGAGAAAGAGGGTCAAATTTCCTACATGGTAAAGCGATATATGTTAAACAAAGTTTAATTTAAGACGTTACATGTTCAGTTTACCGAAGGAGCTGACTTTAAAAGTTAAGGATGATAGAACATCCAGCTAGTTTAACTTACACATATGTTTTGTTCTTGTTGTTGGGGTTTATTATATTCTTTTCTCATAAGCAGCCTGTTATTTTTTTGTATTTCTTTTTCAAAAAGATTTTTGGTCAGTAAATTTCCAGATTTTTCAGGGCGCCGAAATGGAAATTAGCAGAAAGCAGCAAGTCCATAGAACAACTCAAAGACAAAATAAAAATGCCTATAAAAAAAGTGAAAGACCAGTTTCAGATATTACAATACCATGAGGAAAATGTCAAAAGAATACAAGATTAATTAACTTATCAAACTAGTTTGTAGATGAATAGATTTTTTAAAAATATGCAGTTTGCAAGATTGAAAGTAAAAAAAAAAAAATCAGCAAAACAAAGTTTTAAATAAAATTTTTTTTTACCACAGAAACATCAGTTGTAATTTTATTAATTTAAGAAACAATAAACTACGGGTAAGATGTTTACAGAAATGCACAATGTACATTATAATACATTTTTTCGAGGGAATCATTGTATTAAAGGTCTGTTAAGATGATCCTGGAGAGTTCAAGTTCTTGTATTTAATCAACACTAAAGAAGTTTCAGTTCTGGTCGATTTTGCCAGCCAGTGTGGACAAAAGCGGTAGTGTTTTGCCTGAAGGAAGACTGTATTTTCCATGAGGACCAGCGCCCAGCATCATAAAATGCTGATCTCCTGGTCACCTGCAGTTGGATTGAAGTACATTTCTGTTTCTAGTTGCTGTGTGTAGGATGAATAGTGATGAGGTAATGAATCTAATTGTGGTGAAACAATGTCAGATGATGATGTTGAAGATAAGAAATGGGGGAAGTGACTTATGCTGTAAAGCAGTCAGCACATTTGTAGTTTGTTTTGCGTGGTTCCTGCCACCCTCTTCAAAGTTGCTTACTGTCAGTTAAAGCAATATGAACACCTTCGGACAATTACAGAGACGTCATTCAACGAGCTGTAATTTGACGGATAATCAGAATAGCAATGAAAATATTTTATGAAAGTTTAAAAGTCACTTACTGTCGGTTTAAGGAAGTTTGCTTAAATTTGCATTCACTGCCCCTTAGGAGGGAGTAACCATTAATCATGAAAGAAGTAAATGGTTATTTAGGCAGTATGACACTATTAGCATTTTGCATTTTTATATGTATTTGTTCAAATTAATGCTAAAACACTATTTTGAGGTTGAGACGGAGAAGTAAGACATAGAGGAGTGAGACACATCCCTGCAGGAGGAGAATCCCGCAACAAACAAATCACCCTGTCCTGGGAATGCCTCAGGTTCACCCAGAAGGATTTGTAGTGGAAGTGGAGGTAGAGGATTGTTTCAATTCCCACTTTTATTTTGTTTCCCCCTATGCTTGACATGAGGAAGATTGGTACAAATTGATTAATTATTTTTTTTCTACATTCATAAATTTGCACTGCAACAAGCGTTTGATCAACGCCCATGGCTTTTGTTTCCTGTAAATTTTATGATGCCGCAATTTAGAATAGGACCAGACACTAAAATCTGCGGTAATGCACATTCAGATCCTTAATGAGATTCTTCAGTTGCTGCCTTATGAGAAATACTGTTAAAGCTTTTAGTTATACTTTATTTTCATTCTTTGTCTCTTTATTTTGTATGTATCAGGTCGTTTCAGCTATGAGATGTTAACTGCTATTCCCTCAGTGCTTTATTGTATATCCCTCCATTCTTCAATCTCCGTTTCACAATAAATGTCCTGGTCTCTTCTATGTGGAATTGGCATTCAGTTTTCATCTCGATCTTCCTAATTGTCAATTATTCTCGGAATATGGAGCCTGGCTGCATCGCCTGTCATTAAGCTGTGCGGCGTACCAGAAAAAAAAAGGCAT
Organism: Orestias chungarensis; assembly: GCA_032876305.1. NCBI lineage: Eukaryota > Metazoa > Chordata > Actinopteri > Cyprinodontiformes > Cyprinodontidae > Orestias > Orestias chungarensis. The sequence goes on along the minus strand of JAVLVB010000433.1, from coordinate 665,156 downwards.
ATCTGTGACTAGGTATGGCCACGCCAGCAGCCTCAGCAGGTGGCATTTCAAGAAGCAATCAGCCGCTGAGCCGAACATGTGTGCGCTGCAGCAGCCCCAGCCAGCCAGCCTCCCTGTTTATCACTGTTTATTACACCAAATATCTCACATGAAACAAATGAGCTCGACCTTTTCTGCTTGAGAAAGTGACAAATAAGCCAAGAGGCTGCAGAGATGAGGGCTGTGTGCTGATGAAGGAAAGAACGAAGGATAGCTGTGGGCTTATTGGGTCGTCATCAGTCAGTAAGATGATCACAGTTTGACAAAAAATTTGGTTGTGAAGACTAAAAAAAATACAGTGATTATTTAGTTTATTGTGTTTAACTGAACAAAAAGTAGAGGATAAACATCTGACAATTATGCTGCTCATTTGTAGTTCAGCTTCTCTACTCAAACACTCCTCAATTAAGGACTCCCCCAATTTTTATTTTAATCTCAGTATGAATACAGCTGCACTGCAAAGTCCTTATTTTTTGGAGAGAGAGAACTAGTAAGCAAACAGCATCATTAAGACCAAGAATCACAGCAAACAGGTCAGACATGAAGTCTAATCCATGGTCTCAAAAAAGAAAAAAATGTGGCACAACTTTAAATCCATTAAGAAATTGTTGCTAAGCGAAACTAAAATAAAACAAGAGCTTTAATAAAATAAGCAGTCAAATTACCCACGGCAACTCAGCAGAGGTCCAGAGATCAAGGAAAATAATCTGTTTTTTTCTCAACTAATTTGGCTTTTGTGGATGATTGTCAAACTGCAGCTGCAGTTCAGAAAGTCATGTAGGGGACATAGTAAACGTGGGAGAAGCAACCTGTTGTGCTGGTCAGATGAAAGCAAAACTAATACTCTAAATAACCCATAACAGTGGTAATAAATGCTTTGTGCAGTGGGAATGCTTACACTAAGTTATAGCCAGGAAGACACAAAAACGATGGTTCTCTCTCAAATAAATAAACAAATCCAACAGGAGCAAAAAAAAAGGAAAAAAAAAGCTGGCTGCTGTATTTACTTCTTTACCTGATTCAACAACATTTGTAGGCTCTATTCAAACACACATTACACTGTTCAGGTTTTTATTTGCAAAAGAAAGACTAATTTTAAAAATCCTTATTTCTCCACTTCACATTAATACACTATGTGGTGTTCACTCAAACTCTTTGCAAATTTAAACCTTTCAATTGCCTCAAACATTTATAAAGCATGACAGCATGTCGCCTATCCTCGAGAAATTTCCTTTTTTTTCTATTTTTTTAACTTTTCCACATAATTAAATCTCTGGTTTCATCTACTGGCCAACACAGGCCACACTACACATGGTCGGCTCTGGATTCTGATCACAGATCAGAGGCCTGTCGTGGCCGCAGATGGAGGAGTATGTAAACACTTTGGCCAGGAGTCAGGGAACGAATGGCGCTCCACTCCAAAATTCAAATGAGCAAAAAGTAATTTGGCATTCTAATGAGGGGAAAAGTAGCATTAGTGAAAAATGGCCAACATTTGCTTTGGACAGAGCAGATGATTCATTTGAGTGATCGGGTTATTAAAAATGTTATTGACACAGACGGAAATCTGTATTAAACCCTTCCATCTAAGGATGTGACATAAGGCCACTGGACTGTAAAACACCATAGCAGAATTATCCCCCATCACGCTGCTACGGATCCATTAGCAGAAGAAACGCTGTACTCACACAAAACCAAACCCATTTCAGCACATATTAAACTCAGGCAGTACACCACGCATGATGGACCACAATCCTCCTCCTCCTCTTCTTTGTGTCATTTCTTCGATAACAACAACGACAGAAAAGTCTTCAGCCATATTCCGATTCCACGCCTGTCATGCATTTCTGCCAGCTTCCCAGAATCTGCTCAGGTAGGAAGGAGGAGGACACGGGGCTTCGCACTTTATGAAGGCACATCTGCTAAGCTAAAACTGTGAGCCCGAAACATGCTTTTTCTGTTTGGCGTCAGATGGAGCCGTGGGATGTCGAGTACATTTCAAATTATCCAGAGTGCAAACTTTTCTCTGCATCATAATGGTTTTTTTAATAATAGCGAAGCCTGATCGTTCAGCGAACACTGACACAGTTACACCAAACTGATGTGAAGGTAATTATCGTTTAATTAAAACATCAGTTTGGATTTAATGTTTCTAACAACATGGCTACTATTAATTGAGTTCACATAATACGTATATAGTCTTTAGACTATTTCTGGTATTTTATTTATTCCGTATTTTTAGATTTAAAATAATTTTTCTAAATTTTTTTGCAAAAACATAAGAAAAGAAAATACAGTATAGCTACATTTATGGCTTAAATAGATTTTATATGATATTGCGATCTCTAAGTTTTAAGTTTTCAGATTTTAAAAAAAATTAATTGTTTATTTTCACTTGCTCAGAAGAGTGTTCACTTAAACATTTAATTATTTTGATACATTTTAAACAAGTATTGAGTTAAAACAAAATACAAATATTTAGATTTAATTTTATCTAGACTTCTATTTCTATTTACTATTACCGAGTGATTTTTTTTCTTTTGTAAATTAAACATAGAGGGAGGTTTTAATGTTTTACACATAAAAAGAGGGACAAAACATGAAGTTTAAATGTAGAGAAAAAAGGGAGGAAATAGAAATGAGACAGAATGAAGAGGAGGATGAAGAAAGATGAGATAGGATAAAGAAGCAGTGGGAATCTTGAAGCAGGAATGAAGTCATGCAGCATTGGTACTTCAACGAGCACCGTTCCATTCTACTGAATCCATCGAACACTGTTTCTTCTGCGGCAGCGCTAACATGTGTGTCCTTTATCTCTATAAGGACCAACATTAGGACAGTTTTTGGACTTCAATTCATCTTATGACTGGCCTTCACTTTAATGCCAAGCTCTGGTTTGAGCTGGTTTACACATTTACAAATATAAGCAAGGCGATTTCTTTAATGTCATCACAAATTAAGTCTTCAGTTTACTATGGAGGTTTTGATCTGGCTAATAATTTTGTGGACACTAAGTGTGATGTTCTGCATGAATAAATCAATGACTTTAAATTACTTAATTTTTTCTTTACTGTGGCCACAATTTATTTAACCATGTATTTTAAATGCAGCTATATGTTTTTCCACATTTAGTATATGATTTTCTCAGTAACCCGAAAAATATATAGTAATAGTATTTATATAGTATAGTAATTAAAAGTTTTAATTCGTTGACAGTTTTGGGGCACAAACATTAAAAGATCCATACAAAAAAAAAAAAAGCAAAACATAAATGGAAATTACAACTGATGTGTTGATCATTCATTTCACATTAGACGCCTGCAATTCTTTAGGCAGTATTGAATTCTGGGATTTAACCAGATTGCAATCAAAGTCTATGTGGAATGTTTGCAATATAGAATTATGACTGTTTATAATTTTACAAAATTTTTAAATTTTAAACAGCTCTTTAAACTTCCTTTCTAAACAGAGGGCTGAAGTTTCAATGTAAAGCTATGCTAGACAGGACACAAGATAAAAGTGGTACTTCTTTAATTCATTTTATTATCTGTGTATCAAAAAAACTCTTTCACTTGAAGTCGGTTCTGCTTCTGGTTGTTTCTGCAAACCACTGATGTGGCAGTTTATTTTTATTTTTTATTTTTTTTAGCAATATCAAATGAATTGAAACTCTGCTTTCCAATAATATATCTATCCACTTAGTATGATGTTTCTTACTTTATTGTCCACACCTAACATTCAGCGTATTCACCAAGTTTAATTTATTTAAATGTACCTGTAAATTATTTGGATATTGTAGTGTCATCTGTTGCAATTCGACACCATGTTAATACAATAAATGTAATGTTTGAAGAGATTCTTCAAACATTTTTGTGCATTTGCAAATTATTAATCGAACCTGATGTAAAATTACACATTTTTGTTCACAAAAAGAAAGAGTTGCCATGGCCTAAGAATCCCTGCAGAGTCAGATTTACTGCTTTTGTTGGAAGACATTTGTGAGGTTCAGGCGGGTTACACTGGCTTGTTTTTTGCAGATCAACACACACAGCATATCTGCTCTGAGCCTTGTTCCTCTGTGAATGTTGATGCTTCTGTTATATTTATACTAATGGATTTCCTGTGTAATGAACTGCTGTAAATTTTCCCTACATTGCTTGTAAGAAGACACGCCAGCTCTGCAGCCGCTGTTTTGTTATGCTAATGGTGGCGGCAGTGATGTGCTCCTTTAAATGTAATGAAATTTGGGCCCAATGAGGCTGGGCAACGTCCAAAAACTGAGAGGTCAGAATGCTTTTAATTTTCTTAAAATGTAGTAAAAGTACAACTCCGGATGTGCTGAATATCAACACAGCCTTCCTTTTAATTAACTTAATATTTCAAATGAACATTACCAGAGCTGAGATGAGGCTCTGACTGTTTCCATTAAAGGCCTAGACATCCAAATCCAAACTGACACAGATGACACGTTGAAAAATCTTTGCTTTAAGGCTGTATTGCTAAGTGAACGTGACAATAAAAAAGCTTACCATTGTTGTTTCAGCAATAGAACCAAAACTGTTGATAAAAATGTTGCAGGTTACGTTGACAGGAGGACCTGCAGAAATAACACAAAATGGGAAAGAAAATGAGAAGTTAGCAATTATTATAATAGTTATAATAGCTCTTTTGAGATTAAATATTGTTGTCCTATACAAAGGTTTATTTGGGGAAAATATTATATTCCCACAACTTTACGATAAGATAAGATAAGATAAGATAAGATTACAGCAGGAAAAGGATAATGAGGCACTCAAATACAAATACAAATGAAAAAGTACAGTATATACAACTCAATAAAAAAATAAGAAAGTATAATATATACAAAACATTATATGTACGGAAAAAAACATGTAATTGTACATTGCCTCCTTATTGCACTTATATTACTCAGTTTTTTTGTTGTTTCTTTCTTCCTAAGTTTGTAGTGTTTCAGTGTGCGTGTTTGTCCGTTGTGTGTTTGTGCTCAGCTAGGAGCAGTGCTGGTTGTAAAGTCTGACCGCAGCAGGAAGTAAGGACCTGCGATAACACTCCTTCACACACTAGTAGTGTGAAAGAGATGCCCAGTGCTGCCAGAGTCTCATGCATAGGGTGGGAGTTGTTATCCAGCATGGATGTCAGCTTTACCAACATCCTCCTGTCACCCACCACCTGCACTGCGTCTAGAGGGTCCCCCTGGACCGAGCTGCCCTCTTATTGAGTTTTTCCAGTCTCTTCTCGTGTGCCGTCGAGACGCCTCCACCACAGCAGACCACTCGGTAGAAGATGGAAGACGCCACCATTGAGTCAAAGAAACTCCTCAGTAGTTTTCCCTCTACTCCAAATGACCTCAGTCTCCACAGTAGGTAGAGTCTGCCCTGGCTTTTCCTCTAGAGAGAAGTGGTTTTAACTGACTAGTCCAGTTTCTTTTTAAGGTGAACACCCAGGTACTTATAACAGTCCACTCTTTAAATTTCTATACCCTGGATGTTCACCACCAGTTCATTGGTCTTCCCCGCATTTATCTGGAGGTGGTTCTGCAGACATCAGTCCACAAAGTCCTGAATCAGTTCTCTGTACTCAGTGTCCTCCTTATTAGTTATGAGGCCAACAATCACCGAGTCATCAGAAAACTTTTGGAAGTGACAGTTTGGTGCGCTGTACATGAAGTCAGCAGTGTACAGGGTGAAGAGGACCAGTGCCAGGACTGTTCCTTTAGACGCTGTTGTGCTGCTGACCACCTTGTCAGACACGCAGTCCTGTGCCCTTACATACCGTGGTCAGTTGGTGAGGTAATCTAGAATCCAGTTTGATAGGTGACAGGCCACCCCACTTCAGGAGACCTGGCTGTATGGTGCTAAAGAAAAAAGAAATCAAACAATGTGACTCTCACAGTCCTCCCGGGTCACTCCAGGTGAGAAAGTGCTCTGTGCAGAAGATAGATGACAGCGTCATCCACACCGACACCTAGCTGGTAGGCAAACTGAAGAGGGTCCATGTATGGTCTCACCCGAGGGCAGAGATGGTTAAGGACCTGCCTCTCCCGATTCTTCATCAGATGAGATGTCTGTGCCATCGGCCTGTAGCTGTTGAGGTCCTTAGGGTGCTGAGTTTTTGATATAGGTACCAAACAAGATGTTTTCCACAGCTGAGGAACTCTTCCTAGTTTCAGGCTCATGTTGAACATGTGTTCGACTACCCCGCACAGCTGATCTGCACATGACCTGCATCTTTTTTAGCCTTTATTTTCCTCGGCTCATTTCTCACCTGGGATGTTGTAAAGGACAAATTTGTGGCAAGGAGGCTGGGTGCTGGAATGTGTGAATGAGTGGTTAGAGGTCCCAGCAGATGAGCCATTGTGATGTGGCTGTGTTAAGAAGGGGGGTAGGGTAGTATGTTGGGAGGGACTGCAGAGGTGTCTGTGTATGGGGAAGGACAGGTAATTGATCAAATCTATTGAAGAAATGATTTAACTCATTCACACACACACACACACACACACACACACACACACACACACACACACACACACACACACACACACACACACACACACACTTTCTGTGGCCACACTATTGACCTTAATTATATATAATAGTTTTAAAAATAAGATAAAATCAAATGTTGTAGTTTTGAACATGGTCACGTTTTATTTTAGTGCCACATTTTAAAATGTATTATGTATAATACTTTGTGTAATTGTTGAAAATGATTTAAAAATGAGGTATATTTTTTCTGAAACCTTATGTGTTGCAGGCATTTTGGGAGAAAGACGGCTATAAAGGGACTCCACTAAAGCACAAATAGTCCCAACAATACCTGCTACATATGTTTAGAACAAAACAACAGGTAAAGTTAGAGAGAAATAGTCACACCTTTTTTTGGGATCATGAGGCAAGCCCACCTGATCAACATTTTGCTGCATACTTGTTCAAAGTGATGCTTTTTTATAAAATAGACTCAGAAGTGAGAGTTCATATTTTCAAAGTCTGGGAAAATAAATGGCAATATTTCTTGAACTTACTTACTTGGTATAATATTCATAGTAAAACAAACAAAAACTTTTGTTAGTGAACAAAGTTGCTGCTGTAACTGAAAACATACTTCACAAAAAAAAGACAAAACAAGAAATTATGTCAGCTTTTGCATCACCCAATACATCCTGCTGGTTTTTCATCTCACAACTGGTGACCTGGAAGTAATAATATGAAATTATAACAAAGCATTAGATTACACCAATCAAAGCTGTCATTTTCCTGTAAATTTATCGGAAGGACTATAACAACAAAGGTAGAGGATTAGAGTTATCGTTTTAATAGGCCAAAATAATAACAATAACAAAAAAAACTATTGCAGACATAAAAATGTCCTATTGTGAGAGTTCTGAGTAAAATGGTCAGATCGGTCCGAGATGATAGAAAAACAATAGAACAAGTATTTACTCAAGGTTTACCGAATACAATCCAACACCACAAAACGTTTTGAAGTAGGTTAACTACAGAGGACGTAAAATATGATCATTTGTTACTGATAAAAACAGAAGGTTTGGCAAAAACTGGACAAGCTGGTGGTAGTTGTGTAATGGTCAGACAGGCAGAAATTCTGATACAAAGGTTTGGGGCTCTTAGTACCAAGTGAACTTAATCATCACCAGCTTTTTGCATGTTGTTGCTAGCAACAGCTAACAATTTTTATCACACTTCACTGATCTTCTCAAGGATGCATAAGGCCTCTCAACATTCACTGTACTTAAATGGCCTCCTTAACCAATTGTAAGTCAGTTCTCCATTGGGATGCATTGAAACAGGTAGTTATGATGTGTGGTTGACTATTTTGAGTAAACTGTCGGATGTTAATAGGTTAATATGGACCAAAATTTCTCAGGAACATTTTCAAATCCTTGCTGGTGCAGCACCATACTAAAATGCTGTGCTTTATAAAGTGGTCAAAGTATACATGTGTTTCTTTGAGTTCCTTTCACTGGGTTTACTTTTAGTGTTTATTCCATCAAGACCTGTGCAATTTATTTGTTAAAGCATGTTTGGCACCTGGTGCTTTTGAAAATATATCTTTATTAACAAAAAGTTCATGGGTGATCATAAATAGAAGAAGCCTCAATGATGAAAGCTGAGTTCAACTGACAGGACCAAACCACACTAGCAAAACTCTACGGTTACAGGTATCTAATTTTTTGGGGGCTCAACTTGGTTTGTAAGTGGCCCATTTTGCCAACAACAAGGACAAGCCTACATAACTTCGCTACAATTGTTTTGTGCATGCTTAAAATCCGTCGTGTTAAGGTTTGAGGGCTGACTCTCTTCTCCCAGCACACCTACTAAGACATCAGCAAAACCCTTTACAGAGCATCTGATTTCTGGTTTATTTCTTCTACAAAAAAAAATAGGTTTTTATATAGGGTTTATGAACAGAGCAGTGAGTCACTCACTTCAAAGCATTTATCTTGCATTTAAACTGAATATATTTTTGTACTATACATTGGTAGATTATTTAATGTGTATCACTTACAGCTAATTTTTTTGCTGAATGTCCTTTTTACCAAATGGTACTTGATTTTTTTTTTTTCTGCTGTCTTAATTACTTTGCTATTTGCCTTTTTCACTTCATATTCCACAGGGTTTTAGAAAACACTGATTTTAGAAAACACAGAAAATTGCATTTACCATAGGTAAATCATTGTAAAAATCAAAGTTAAGGGAACTCCATTTCAGTTCACCGCTTTTAAAGTTAAAGCACCCTTGGAAATCAGATATAGAACGCGATAACAGCTGGTGACAGCAGCTCTAATGTGCACATCTGTTTGACACAGTGTTTTCCAGATTGTTTCCTAGCTCCTGTAGTTTTAAACGCTGATAATTTGGTGTCATTTCAGCTCTGGCAACTTTTCTATCAAAAAGTGCTGGCTTACTTTTCCTTAGCTGGTATAAAAAATTCCAACTTCCATCTGGTCAAATGGGAGCTACTTTGTTGCTGTGTGTACTTACAGTAGCATCAAGAAGGTTCTGGGTTTTGTATATTCTCAAAAGTCTTCTGGTCTTACAAAACATTTCTGAGAAAGGATGTTGCATTAAAAGGCACTTTTACAATTTTGAAAAGAGAAAAACATTCTACAAAGCCCTATAGTAAAAAAAAAAAAAAATCTCAACAATTAAATTAAGTTTTTACAGATAGACAGCAGAAACATATGTACATATTCCTGGTTATGTATCATTCTAATACAAGAATTCTTATTAATCATTGTTAATGAGGTTTTGAGAAGTTTATAAATTGATAACATGCTGTAGTAGAAGAACCTTCTAAAATGTCTACACTTATGAATAGCAAAGGGACAGATACATTTTTGCCATCTTGTTGCCACATTGAAATTCTATAGTTTTATTTTACACCCCGTCGTAGGTAAAAATTTATCCTGCTTTGCTAGACAAAATGTGATGTCTAATGGGTGAATATCCTGCATCACTGTCAGATACGTGATGATGTAACATAAGGTCAGACCATGCCTCTTGCAAACACACACCGCACACGCAAACAAACAATTACAAAACATGGACACAGAGTTTGTGTTCAATGTCCCTGACTCAACGCAATGTCTAATTCCACTTGCCGGGGGCTGGCTGCGAATGAAGGAAGGGGTCTGGATTATTTTGATGGCCAATTACTCTTCCTGTCACAGTCAGAGAAACGCTCAAGGCCAAGGGGGAGAAATATCATGTCAGAGTCATTCATAGACACGCACGCGGACAGAAACACACAACTGTGGTTAAGGCATAGAGTAGGCTGTGGAAGTACGGTTTAAAGAGGAAATAAATCATTAAATTTAGCCCGAAGCCATCCTTCTTCATTTTAGTTATTCGTACTGCATCCAATTAGAAAACATATAAATTACAGGATAGTGAGATGGGATGATGACGATGCTACACATATGAATTGAGAAAAACATCACATGAAATGTACCAAATGTGTTTCAAGCTGTATAACTGAAACTTGTTGAACAAGATGTATACACAACACTTAACTTGGTACTACTGTAAACAGGACAAAAAGAACCTTATTGTATCATATGTATTACATTTTCTTGAACGGGTCTGTATGTGTTAGGAAAACAATCTACATTCAATTGTATTTTTGGTACTGAATTGCAGTTTTTATGAATAAAAAATAGTTAAACTGGCTTATTAATAAAATAGTAATACATGTTTCTGAAGATAAATTTCAAGTAATGGTAATTAAATCATGTTAATTCATAAGGACACCCTGTGATCCCTTATTACATTCAGAACAGTTTTTAACATTTACTTGTACTTAATGAGATCCTCAAGTGAAATGTACTGAACATGGGGATTTACTCCTGTGACTATTGAGCAATTTGTCGTACCAAGGACATATTTTCTAAAATTTTGCTGCACCAAGGCAGCTAATCTGGTCTCTTTTTTTTCTCTTAGCAAGGGTAAGTTTTCACTAATGCAGAAATTATAATCTCTACATAGCTTCATAACTCACTCATAACCTACTTTGACAGCATTGCTAAAACAATTAGACATGAAAAGGTTTGTCAAATATTTTGGTGATGTAGCACATGCAGTAACCTGTGACTGTAAAAAAAATGAACCTATGTCACATTTCGGTCACAAAAAGACAAATAATAATTATTTACCTAATACGTTTAGCACATTCAGTTATTTTAGAAATGTTGGCCCATTGCTCATCCTCCAGACTTCTTCTGTATTTTGTTGTTAACAAAAGAAGCAATGGGAAGCACAACTTATTGGGGATTTGAGATGAGACAGTGGTGCAGCTGTGTAAAACTCTTCTATCTAACCAAAACTACAAAGTTGTTGCTTTTAAGTTCTTGGGTTCACGTTTTTTCAGCAACAAAACTGCTTTGTAGAAACACTTTGTCAAAATAACTTAGCAACTTGTCGTTGGAGATGATAAAACTCTTGTCTGAAGAGGTCCAGGATGTCATGTCGCCAGGGTGGATAAAGAGAAGAGGATGGGTGTTGAGGAGTGTTATGACAACAAATCTATTACCAAGATCACATCCAACTGTGCAAATGAGCCTCAAGATACAGGATTTACCTCCCTGGTCTACCCGTTGCAAAGAACAAGTACCAAATTAAGTCACGTTGGTGATAGCTTTTGATTAAGCCAACCATCATGCTAAATATCTGTTATACATGGTTTATTTAGCGTCATAGTTCCAAACTCCTGTTGCAACAAAAGAGCTTCCAGAAAGAAGCTTCCACCAGCTTGAACATTTTGCAATCACAAAAGGAGGCTTAATACATTGCATTGTAGAGGTGATGTTGAGACAATCTGTGATGGATTAAGTGTTGGAGTTCCAGATTTAATCTGCTCTCAAGGTCTCCCGCTAGCCTCTAAAATGTGACGTTAAATCATTGCAAACATTTCAAGGTGAATGCCACCACCATCTAATGTGAGAAATCCTTTACAGAGGAAAGACATTTCTATAAAATTGATTTAGTTTTTATTATTAAAGATACTAATTTCTTAATTAATGTTAACTTTCTTTTTCCCTTAAAAAAAAACCTCTATATTTTTTTATTTATTATTAAAGATATCTGATGCTTTAATTATGTTTTTTAATGTAGTTTTAATATGAAGCCAATCTGAGCTGTTTTAAAAAAATCAACCAATGCTATGGTCATCCTATATAAAATAAAGAGTAGCAAAAAAATTAGAATAAAAAAAGAAGCAGGGGATTTTTTTTAGAGCAGATGTGTCAACCCTAATGGTTGTGATATTTCTGATAAAGTTTGTGTTTCAAATTTTATTTTTAGTCAAATGATGTCTTTAAAAAGACATTAACATTTAAAAATGCAGAGGTGGCATTCACAGGGCACACCAGCTGAAGTCCCCCTTCATGCTGGGGAGGTTTGGCTTGTCCTTATGTAATTTATGCGATTGTTCTCCAACAATTCGTCTCCTAATGATGACAGTCAACCAACAATGATTCAAGGTTAAGAGATAGCCTGTGCCTCATAAACCAAAGGTGATAAAGCAAGTTCAAAAAATTTCATAATATTTAGGAAATTATTGGAAGTTTGGATTTATTTCTGAAGTGTACCGGACTTGTCGGTTGACTGCTTCTAAAACTGCTTGCATTATTAGCACCTCTTCCACAAAGGTTGTTTTATTTTTTATGTTTGGTGACCCTGGTATGATACTGTTATCAAAATCCATAGCTATACCAACAGCAGTTGTAGACTTGCAGTTTACATAAACTCTGCTTCTGACATAAAAAAAAGTAATGCTTTACCTTTCTCTGAGATCACACCCACAAGAGAACAAGACTGGTAGTAAACACATGTTAAGACAAATTTACTTTCAGTAAACAATAACTCCTTTATCTGTCTGATGTCTGTATAAAACCAGCATAAATCCAATGAGACTGTAAGTCCATCTGAGGGTTTCTGGAGACCTTACTCTACTCCGCAGAATCCTAGATTTGTTCAAAATCCCTCCACCAAGGTTCTCTGACTTGGTGAAAGTAGCAAGGCAAGGCAAAGGTATGTCATAATTTGTCTTTCCTTGACATATCTTAAAGTTCATTATGCATAAAAAAAATCTTAAGCAAATAAAAGACAGAAAAAAAGACCAGATACAGCTCATTAACTGTTATGGAAGACAGGCTAGCAGTGAGTCACTGAATTCTGTAGCTGTGCTCTTATGTTGGCCTCTGTGTGGATGAGCTCACAGACATGTCTGTGCTTCCCGGGTTCTTCATTGCATAATGCTTGCTTTGCAGCTTGAATGAAACACAGATTTCATTTACTTGGGTTTGCAGAAAACGTCATGTTTTTTCCATACCAATCTCAAATGACAGCACAAGAAGAGATAGCTCATTGTTTGAGATGCATTTTTAAGAAATCCAATTGTTTGTGGTAGAGTGAAAGAACATTTCCAACTTTTTCATCATTCCAGGTGGTTTCTTTTTAGTTTGCAGCTTTAATTGCAAATCTCTCTCTGAATTCAAATATTGACTATTTAGATTGCTTTTGTGTCTGAAACATAAATGGTTAGGGTTTTTTCAGGTTTTAATATTAGATAATTAGATGATTTGGTGGCTACGGCTATAGTGTAAATGGCTTTCAGTAGTCAATTTGACTTCAAAAGCGATATACAAAATGAATGAATTTGCTATGTACAAAACTAGCCATCTGAATCCCTGGTGTCCGTAATGTAATTTACAAACAAAGGTGAAGTAATGAATGGAAATAGTTTATTGGAAATCCTACTGTACACACATAAAATGTTCAACTCTAAAATTGAAAAAGGTTTTTATAGCATATTTAAAATCAGACAGACACAACCCTGAAAAATATCACCAACTCTGTGCTTTAGACAGAAAGCTCACTCTCTCGTAAACCTTCTAATAGATAGGTTCAATCAGTCCATTTCTGAAGAGAGTCATTATCCCAGGGTAAGTGCACTGCACTGTCGGCATTTGGGTGAAATTTAGGCTTGACAGATCTGCCGTACTAATTTAATATTGCTGAATTATGATTGGACAATCCCCGTATAGGCGGCAGAGTTCAACAGATCACAATGTTTCTTTGCATCTAGTCAGCACGTAACTCGACAAAAAAGGCTATTCCTTTAGTGATGGAGATGCATTTTTTGTCTTTTTGTACACAGGTAAAAGGGATCTTGACGTCTTTGTTTTGTACTTAGATTTACATAACAAATTCCAATCATCTCATCTCAACCTAAAGCCTTTTCCAAGTCAACTAGAAAAACTGGGCTGAAACATCCAATTTGTACTAATGTGTGTTGACTAAGCTCTTGAAGACATCATGCTTCTAGTGTTAACACATAGAAAGAATGACTCATACCAAAAAACTTTACTAAAAATCATAGTACAACCACAAACCATGTATTTTATGGGGGGTCTTATCTCATTGACCAACATAAAGTAGTGCATAACTGTGAAGTGGTGGAAAGACTATTTGCAATGAGTAAATAAAGTCCACCTGTAATGGAGAATGTAAATAATATCCATGAACTCCATGAATCTGGCCATTTTGTAGATTAATGGTTCCCAACCTATTTTCTTCATAAATCAGTAGTTTTAAAAAGGTATTTAAGGTCACACTTGTTTTTTTTTATTATAATGTTACAATGATCGGTTTAACAATTGAAGAAAAACAGTGTACTTTGTGAAATTGTAAAATAAAATAAATAAATACCCAGAGGTTTGGACATTTGCTCTGCTGACATACATATTATAAACCATTTCAGATTACGTCTGTCCCAGCATGTAGAAAGACTTCATTAGACAGCTTAAAAACTATGACTTTAGAAAGAATATATCTAGATTGATTTACTTACAATTATTATTATTTTTTGTGTTGTGAGTATGTGTATTTATGTCAGTGTTTGAGCTTAGCCTTTTGTTAGCCCACCTTTTTATTCAGCTGTGAAACCCCCAGATCATAACTGGCCCCCTGTTTAGCTTAGCAGTTATTACAACTTTATTAACACCTTTAAAATATTGTCAAGATGACACACTAAATTAAAACGCATTCAAGTAGGTCTGACGAATATCAAAAGAAAATGCTATCGGTCTAAACTTAAAGGAGTCTCTCGTTCTTCCAGATTCTTAACACTTTTGTTCTGAAAAAAAGGCATTTAATCTGATTTAAATGTGTTGTGGAAAGCTGTTTAATGGAAACATATTAAAATCTTAAATTATTCAGCTCATGCAAATACAGCAGACTGTAGTCATAAAGCTGTTGGATTCATCCGACATCAACAGAACAGTTCAGCGCACAAGAATATACATGTAGGTTAGTATTTAAAAAAATATGTTTTTAATAATTTCAAGGGATATGAATATTTTTCCACAGAACTGTTTAAACACTATATGCCAATGATCACACATGCTCAAACAACAGACAGAATCATACAAAATAAATGTAGTTGCACAGACACACACATAAACATTGTGTAAACAAACTCATACAGATGTGTAGATGCCCTGAGGCGTACAGTAAGCTCACATTTTCGTGCACATTCGTGCTTTTTACACGCCTCGTTACTTTTTCACCTTCTCCAGCTGATATGATTTAGCATGTTGAACACACATTTATGCATTTCTTTATGTCGATCCAACAACAAAATTGTACCATCTAAGTTTTTTTTAAAGAACTGAACAAAACAAAAGTAAAAGCAGTTGCTTAGTTCTTAACATTTTTTTAAAATATTTTTTAAATCAAACGTCCTGTAACTAACACACTCACAAACACAGAATGGCTGGGGCAATCAAAGCTTTTCCTGCTGAGGTGCATCTCTGCAAATAAATTCTCCTGTTCTTAAGCTCAGCTCCACTTTCATTAAAAACAAGTGACAACAGCAATAAAGCAGGATGAAACAAACGGCCCAGCTCGGCACTTCTGTTAACAGCAAGCCACTTTTACAGCAGAGGCGCCTCTAGGCTCATCAACTCAAGGGTCTGGGATTTTCCTGAACATAGTATCTAAACACAAAAGCCCTGGGAACAATACGTAAAAATGTCTGTGATAAATATATATGTATATATAAATAATTAATTTAGCTGCTCGTTGTATTCAGTGATGGTGTTGGTAGGGCTGAATTCACATTTTTAATTAGACTTTCTGGTGGTATTTCAGCCATTGTAACCAGTATCTGGGCTGCCTGGGGATCATTCGGGCTACGATTCTATCTCTCAGGTCAGTTGCTGCCTCTTTCAGCTGTGATGGTTCGCAATTGGGGCTACATACCCAATCTCTGCATGTAGAGTTGACCCTCTTCTGACCTTCTGTACTGGCTCACCCCTGTTGTAGCACTTGTATGAACTCCAGAGAAGTGCAATGAAAATACCAGTGCTAAAGAGGTACAACCAGATACCCATGCCTGAGGCACAGCAACGTCCCTCAGCAGGCCCCAGTAACTATCACATTGGCAGATGTCCAAGAAACGCCCTCAGGTATGAATAAGTGGACAGCACCAGGACTTTACATGATCCACGCCTACTGGCTTAAGAAATTCACCGCCCTCCACAATGAAATGGCAGCCCAACTGAACCAGCTGGTAAAGAATGGTACTCACTCTGAATGGTTAACTGAAGGGCGCACAATCCTGATCCAGAAGAATCCTTCAAATGGTTCAGTCCCATTCAACTAATGGGCAATAACCTGTCTCTCTACAACAAGGAAGCTTAAGTCAGACAACATTGCGGCTAAGATAAGTGGGCACATGGATCAATACATGAGGACCGCACAGAACGGCATCTGCGCAAACACCAGAGGAACCAAACATCAAATCCAGGTAGGCCAAACAGTAGGACTACCAGCCTCTGCACAGCCTGGATTGATTACAACAAAGCCTATGACTCAATTCCACATAATTGGATGATTGAACGCTTAGAGATGTAAAACATCAACAGGACTCTAACAGCCTTCATTTAAAACTTGATTGGGATGTGGAAAACCACCCTTGAAGCCAACTGCAAACCAATTGCACAGGTGTCCATCAAATGGGGAATATACCAAGGAGATGCTCTGTCCCCGCTGCTGTTCTGCATAGGTCTGAACCCCCTGAGCCAGGAGCGAGACATCGATTCACTGATCCACACCAGAAGTTTATACAGCACTGACATTGGGATGTCATTTAGACTAGAGAAGTAGGGTTGGATGGTTACAAAGAGAGGGAAGGTCATCGACACCGAAGGGGTATCACTCCTAGAATAATTAATAGCAGACATTGGGGAGGGTTACAAGTACCTGGGAATACCACAAGGAAATGGCAACCGAGATGAGGCCACAAGGAAAGGAGCCACAGCCAAATGCCTACAACAAGTAAGTCAAGTCCTAACAAGCCAGCTCAATGGCAAGAACAAGATTAGACCGATAAACAGCTATTCCTTACCAGTAATCAGATACCCCACAGGACTAATAATCTGGCCAAAGGAGGAAATACAGACAACGGATGTTAACCTTCTAAGCACCAAAGTCGCAAAATTGCGACAAGCAACATTGCTGAATTAAACACGCTGTATCTATAAATGTGGTGTAGAATCTTGTCACTACTTTTCCCCAGGAGTTAGGGGACATATGTGCCCGTAATCTGAGCAGCATTTGTGGACATGATTCTATTCAAGTTTTTGAGTAAAAGTGTTTGTAAAACACCCTCCCACACAGAGAGTTGCGGTGTCCAAGTAGTGGCGCGAAACAAGAACAGGGCGAAAGAGAGTTTACTCGCGATGCATGATGCGTGGCCGGGGTGGAAGCATCCTCCAAATGCCAAAAAGGGGATGTGGTCGGGGTGGCAGAGGGGATATCGTGGGGTGAACATAGTGGGGATGAAAACAACCACGGTTTTCATGGCAGACGCGGGAGAAGCCGCGGAAGAAAACACACAGCTATTAGTGCCGTTCACTGCCGCAACGTAAATTACGGCGGTGATGATGATGATGATGGCTGACAGTTCTCGAGAGAAGAGGAAGAGTATCAAAAGTGGATCTCAAATTTTGATGAGCCTGTGGGTTATTGTGGAGATGATCTGACAAATTCTGAGCCCATTGATATTATACTGAACAATTTTCTTATTGCAAGTATACCTTTATCTCCAATCACATTAAAGTTATAGCCTTTTGAAATCTTGATATCAAAATTGTATATTTTCTTGAAAAAACTCTGGTGCCTTAATGTTTAAGACCTAGAAGCTACTAACCAAGCATGGAGGGTTCCACCCCAAATCCATAACCCTGAGACTATACACGAGCTGCAGAGAAAGAGGCATAGATCAGAGAGTGTCAGAGCCAATGCCCAGGATGAAACATCCAAGATCCATAAATACATCAAGGACAAAGCCCCATCAGACGATATGCTTAGTTAATGTCTCAGACAATGAGGAACAGACGTTGAGTGCCTGGAGGATAAGCCCCTACATGGGATGTACCACCGACAAATAACTAAAGTGACAGATATCAGGCATCCTAGCAATGGCTGGAAAGAGCTGGACTCAAGGACAACAGAGAGGCACTCATACCGGCCGCACAAGAAAAAGCTCTAAACACCAGATTAATAGAGGCCCAGGTCTACCACACCAGACAAGGCGCAAGGTTCAGGCCCCTGAGACAGTCCAGCACATAACACCAGGGTGCAAGGTGCCGGCAGGGAAAGCGTACATGGAACGGCATAACCAAGTGGAAGGCCTAGTGTACAGAAACATCTGTGGAGAATATGGACTGGAAGTCCCAAGATCAAAGTGGGACATACCCCCAAAGGTGCTGGAGAATAACCGTGCTAAGTTCCTTTGGGACTTCCAGTCCAAAACAGACAAAATGGTTATTACGAACCAGCTGGAAATTGTGGTGGTGGATAAACACGAGGGGACAGCCGTTGTGGTGGCTGTAGGAATATCAAGCGAATGCCACATCAGGAAAAAGGAGCACGAGAAACTACAGAAATAGGGCCACCACAGTGGTACCTATTTATGTGGTAATCGGGGCCCTCAGGGCAGTCAACCCCAAGCTTGAGCAGTGGTTAAAACAGATCCCAGTAACAACAACAGATATCTCAGTCCAGAAATATGCGTTTCTAGGCGCAGCCAAGACACTGTGCAGAACCATCAACCTTCCAGACCTCTGGTAGAGGACCTGAGTTTGAAGATGAGTGACCACCCGAGGAGGTGAGAAAGGAATTTATATATATATATATATATATATATATATATATATATATATATATATATATATATATATATATATATATATATATAAACACGTTTTTTTCACCTAGATTCCCTTTTGTATTTATTTCGTTTTTAAACAAGAGTTTTACCTTTTTTCTTTACCCTGGAATCATGAAAGCACAGAGTTGTTTACCAATTTTTTTTGGTGTCCCTTGAAAAAGTGTGTGAAACGCCTTAACAACAATTAATATATGTTGCAACACCAAGAAAAAAAAAATCCACAATTAAATATTTGAGTACACTTAAAACGATAACCTGCAATGAAAAAAGTATCTGAATCAGTTAGAACACCATCCATCAATATGGCTTACCAAGCAGGATAATGGTGGTTCCTATTCAAAGCAGTGATTGAGCAAGGGGGCAGCGTACACCTTGGTGTGGTCACCTGTCCATAACAGGGCAACAAAAAGCCATGGACACACTCACTCAATCATTTCTGTGGGGAATTATACTGTGGGAGTACCAGAGTACCCTGGGAGATCTTATGCACAGGAGAACATAATGCATACTCCATGAAGAAAGACTATGTATTTTTGAACATAGTATTTGAAAAGGATCTTTTTGCTGCAGGGTATTAGTACTATAAACTGTGCCACTGTGAAACCATCATGCATATGGCCCCCAAAAAAATAAAAAAATGGTTTAATAATAAAATCAGTGTATCTAAATAACAAATCTTAGCCCAGTCTTCAATGCAATTATCTCTTACCTTATAAAAAGTGCAAAATTCACAACAATGTATATCTTGTAAAATTAAGCAGTAGTATCTGTAGTACTTATAAATAAACTAAATAGTATAATATAAAGAATCTATTTAATCACTACAAGAGCAATAAGCACAAAAGGAAAGGTTTGAGATCAGCATCTTGTTTTTCTTCTAATCTTGGAAGATTTTGTGTGTTCTGCATTTACAGCTATTTGTACATTGTATTTTATGCCTACAATATAAAACAAAAGGCTGGAGGTCCTTGTGTTTTTATTTATGTTTTACAACTGTATTAAACCAGTGAATAACTAATAACTTAAAAAATACTAATAGTAATTTTCAGTCAAATCCTTCTACTTTATCTTTATTGTTACTTAGATATATTCATGTGCCACTTTAATGTATCCATTATCTGTTTATCTATGTTTATGTTTAAACATGCTGTAGATCACTGAATAAGTAAAAGCTTTTCCTTCCATAAACATTTAAGTGACTCCTATCTTTTTTGGATATATCTGTGTTTGCTTTTAGAAATCTTCAGACAGGTGTAACAGAAGAGACCAAGGCAGTCTAGTGTCTGGCGTTTGTTAATAACTTTTTTTAATAACATATGTTTTGTGTAGGAGTTTTCTTTCTTCCCTAAGGCCAAGTTAAGATTTCATTGTCACTGTGCTTTCCAAAGAGACAATCCTTGAGCTGTCAGCAGCTGACATGATTTGAGGCACTGGGGCAGATTTACTGCTGTTTCTTTATCAACACAACCGTAAATAACGTTTCTTGAAAAAAAACTCTGATTACTGTTTCTGAGTACTCCTGATACTCGGCAGCATTTTAAATCAATGCATTCACTTTCATGCGGATTATTGTCTATCTTTAAAAAATACCATAAGTAGGACTTAAAAGGCAGGCGAGGAAAAACAGCAAGGACTGTTTCATTGGTGATAGGCAGTGGTGATTCATCAGGATAGCTGATAATTGATGCAATATATATAATTAGATCTGACAGATAGATTTAGTTAAAGTTTGCTTAAATCTTTTGATTCTCTCACCTCAGTATACCAGATGCTAAAAGTGTTTCTATAGGTAGGGCTACATCCTACAATAGATACAATCTTACGTTATTTGTTACAAAATCATTTAATATTTTGTCATCTAGTTTATCCATAGACTTGAGACCTTGATCCCCTAGTAGTGTACTGTAAATGTGACTGTAAATTAAATTAAATTAAATTTGTTGGACAAAATTAGCTTGATGTTTAAATGTCAAGATCCATGTTGTATACATACATGAAGTATGTACGCAAGTTAATACACTGCAAATGCAAAGTCAGTCTGTTGGGGTTACGGCCCAACAGGGTCGTAGAGGCTGTTGGGCTGTTGAGGCTTTGTAGTCTGTTTTTATTTTTTTAATGCAGATAGATGACACAACAGATGCTTCACATTGGCAGGGCTTCATTTGGTGCAACAATGTGTACTGGCAGTAGATGTCAACAAAGAGAACTGAATTAAGCTTTGGGTAGTGAACCACTCTTCAGAAAGACTTGTTTTGCCGTCACTATGCTTAGCAGTTTTGTCTTGCTTGGTCGTTTGAGTTGGTTTTAGAAACTTGTTTGTTTTAAATTTAGATATGTTTAAGCTATTTGTTTTGTGAATTCCAGCAAGAGTAACGGTCTTTGGGTTGGTTTGATTTTTAAATGGAACCATTTCTTTGTAATATTTTTTTTTTTAAATATCCACCCTTTTTTTTTTTTTTTACTCTGGAAACCTTTTATTTTACCATCCCTAGAGACCCTAGACCTCGGGGTAGTAACAGTTGATTTAAATGTTTAGCTGAGGTAAAAGTTCAACACATTAAATATTCATAAGCAATCGTTTTCATAAACAATCGTCTTGGCTTATTAATGAACAGTTTTAAGTGAAAAACACATTAGACAGCTAAACTCAATCAAGAAAGAAAACATAAATGAAAATGTTACCGAACTGTCTTCTGTTCATCCTTCCTTTGGTCGTTTCACCCAGTTATTTGTCTTTTTGCTAACAACAGAGCATATAGACTGTTTATGTTTCATCATCTTGATGTAAGAGCTAAAATGGTCCTTCCACCACTACACCGCTTCTAAACTCAGATGTATTTATTGTTGCAGACAGATCTGTCCCCAGAGTCTCATCTAAACCCATATCTTCCAATCCCCTCATCATCCACACGCCGTATTCGGGGACCAATTAACTGGTCAACAAAACAGCTTTTTGTGCTGACATCTTCATTTTACAGTAAATGCGGCAAAACCAGGCCGCCGAATGGAACTAATGAAGCCAAAGGAATCAAACGCACTTCGTGTTTCAGACAGAGTAGTGTAGGTGGTATTGTGGAGTTTGCTCCTTTATTGTGTCTTGAGTGGGTTGTAAAACATAGATATCTGGAGAAATCGTTGCTTTCTCTAAGTCTCCTGACATCCAATTTAAGCTTCTCTAAGTGACATACCCGGAGAGCTGAAGTTGAATTTATTGTCATCAACAAATGAGTTAAACAAAGCAAAAGAAAGCAGAGAATGAAAGAGAATAGTTGCAGGCTATCAATGGAACGAATAAGAGGCTAAATTACATTGCATTGCCTCTTTTGCAACTGAGGTGCCCTAAGAATTTTTTGTACAATGGCTGTACAACATTAAGTATTTATAAGGTGTAGCACACACTATGCGGTCTGGGGAAGGCAGTTTAACTTTTTATTGAACTAATCTAAATCCCCTACACAAGCTCACAGATGAACAAACAAGACAGATTTTTTAAAATCTATAAAAAGACGGAATTTTGTTCAATTTTGCATTGAACTAAATGGTGCTTGCAGGTTGTGATGCTTCTGTCGTTCCCAGGAAAATGTACCGCAAGCACTGGCTTTACGTTTTCTTTTGATTATTATTCTGATGCCGTCATAAAATGAAAAGCTAATAATTTTAATGTAAATAATGTTTGAAAATAGATGTATTTGTTGAGAGAAGAGGGACAAATGGCCATTCTGCGTGAACCATATCTTATAATTCACATAGGGTACATGTCATTGATGATCAGGTAGAACCATACAGAACCATGTTCCAATGACTTTAAAAGAAATCATACTAACTACTGTCAAACTGCTTGCTGGGGATGAGGGGTTGCTGCAAAGAGAACGACTTAGTGTAACCACCTAACCCAACTTTTCTACAGTTGCCATTAAAACAAAAAAACTATTTAAACTACATTTTTAACAAATAGATTTCAATAAAACCAAACCTGTTTTCTTGTCATTTTCTTTAAAATATTTTTTGTGAGCTATTGTAAGACAAATCATAAATAGCCTTAAATTGTTTTTACCATGTTTGTCCCAATACATTAGCAATGCTGTTACATCATTGGCTACAAAAATGATTTAATTCCTGTTTTTATGTTTCCCTAAATAACTTATTTGTAATAATTGCTTTTATTTTTGTAAAAAAAAAAAAAAGAAATCAAATCTGGAGCCTGGAAAACTCATTTTTTATTATTAATAAAACCTATCAGGAAAGATAAAGAAGAACCTTCACCGTAAACTATAACGAAAAAAATGCACAGGATTATAGCGATTTGTAGCTTTCTCAGAAAAACAGTAAGTATCTATTATTCATAAGTACGGATGTGAGGGTTGGGAAAAAAATGGGCCAATAATGTTATCCCTTGTTAGTATTTCTGTTATACACTTATTATGTGTATTGTTAAAAGCTGAAACATGGCAAGAGGACCCAGAATTTCAACCTACACAGCTCAGATACTTTAAAACAAGGATTTATTAAAAAATAAATAAATAAAGCTAGACTGGGGAAAACAGGCTGGTTTTACAGTCCGGAAAACAGGCGGAACTCATAAGTGTTGGTAGGTGGGCATGGCCGGACCAGGTTGGATGCAGACATGAATGTTAAACAAACCAGCTTAGCTTCCAGGACAATTACAGTGTATGATATCTATTTAGCTATCCTTTTAAAATCATGTAAAATATGAACACACTGCTAAATCAGTTAAACACCGTACAGTCTTGTGCTGCATCACGTTCACATAACCAAACAAATGGAACATGGTCAACCGTCTCCCAAAACACATACACAAATGGCATGAGGATGGGACCAGTACAGATATTCTGAAAGATGAACCAATTCCAATGTTAATGCCAACATATCATGCATGCCTGGGTATAACGGGTTGGTTCTCTGTAAACATAAGAACAGTGTAGAGAGAAATAAAGATTAGAAAAATGCTGGAAAGCTGCAGGCATTAAAAGCAATTTCAACTATTTTTGACATAAATTATTTTTTATTTTTTTTTGCTTTACAGTGAAATTGACCACCTGTAAAAGGCCTGTCAGGATCTTTCTGTAATGCACATTTTGTAGCCTCCCCTTTTTATAGCTCCAACAGTATTTTTCCCCATGTATAAAAATGCTTGATTTCTTAAACAGAATCTTAGAATTATTTTTCCTTCAGACAACCTGGTAAACACCTCGGTTAATGAGCAGTATTGGAAAACCACTCGTCTTGTTTTAATTGGTTTGGGGAGATGAAGAATAAGGATTTCTCCAAACATCATATTCAGCCATCCATCATCACTACTTCCACAAGTTAACTTTAGGAAAAATAACATTTTGTTCCCTTGTAAAGTAGTTGAAATGCCATTATGATGTGCTTTCCTCACTCTTCGTGCCTTTTGCAATAAAGCCTTTTCTCCCATTTTGTCCTTTTGTTTTCCTGTCTCTTATAACTCTGTCTCCCCTTCTCATTCATATTCTCTCTTGGAGCTAGAGGGTGTTCAGGTTTCATTATGGGACGAAATGTATTCAAAGTGGGAGGCAGGCAGAGAGAGGAGAGGATGGAGAGATGGATGGATGGATGGCAGCTTGGTCAGGAAACACCTGAGGCTTTGTCTGTGTGTATGTGAGTGTATGGGCGGGTGTGTGTGTGTGTTTCTATGCATATTTACTTAAAATTGGCATTCATGCCTGCCAGCATTTTCGGTTTCTCCAAGAAACTGTGGGTTCTCTGTCTGCACTGAGACTATGTCTGTGTACGTTTTTGCCAGGAATGTGTGCTTTCTTGCATATACACATTGTCCCCATTTTCAACTGAAATTATTCCAAGAACTCATCAATTACCTTAAAATAACCCAGATAGATAGATAGATAGATAGATAGATAGATAGATAGATAGATAGATAGATAGATAGATAGATAGATAGATAGATAGATAGATAGATAGATAGATAGATAGATAGATAGATAGATAGATAGATAGATAGATAGATAGATAGATAGATAG
>JAVLVB010000433.1:621883-637981 GCA_032876305.1 Orestias chungarensis | reverse complement strand
TGCTATGTCCGAAGTCCCATATTGTAGATTCTGTGTCCATATTGTAGATTCTGTGTAGTCAAATCCTATTTCTCGTATAGTTCTTTATATTTTATTATATTATTTGCACTCCGAATTTTCATTGCTGCTATGTCCGAAGTCCCATATTGTAGATTCTGTGTCCATATTGTAGATTCTGTGTAGTCAAATCCTATTCTCGTATTGTTCTTTATATTTTATTATATTATTTGCACTCCGAATTTTCATTGCTGCTATGTCCGAAGTCCCATATTGTAGATTCTGTGTCCATATTGTAAATTCTGTGTAGTCAAATCCTATTCTCGCATAGTTCTTATATTTTATTATATTATTTAAAATTGCTATCAGGGTGTAAACTGGACCGGGGGATTAGAATTTCGTCCCACCTCATGTACCACATGTGATGTGATGGCAAATAAAAATTCATTGATTCCTTGAGTTATAACTGTTCTAGCAATATACAAATATTTTCTGCTGATGTTTCCCATTAGCTTTATTAAAGCCATATCATTTAAAAAAAAAAATATATATATATAGCCGGTAACAACACTTTTTATTTATTTTTTACATAAATGACTCCTATTTTCGTCCTAAGTATTTATTTATTTTTTGCTTGGAATCAAGTGTCAACCTAAATCTCAGCCTTACCTTATGTTGCATACTTTGGGTTGCAATACGTACCTGGTGATCATGTTTATGATCATGTGTTAATACACATAGTAAAACTCTTTCTTCATTCAGTACTTTGAATCACTTTGTACACATTGCAGCATCTTAAACTGCAGATTTGAGAAACTTTCTTGGTGTCTATGTGTGTGATGTCTTGTAGAAATGCACAGAGTAACATTTAAAACTTTAAACAACTGTAACAGTGACAAGTATTATGGAGGACGAGAAATAATTATGCTGCTTTGCACAATGAGTGTGATGGTAAAGGTGATAAATTAATACCCAAAACTCACTCCCTTGCACGAAATCCATGCTCCACATGGAGTGATGTCATAAAAGTATAAAAAAGACAAGCCCTATTTTGTGTTTTGTTAGTGACTTCTACTTTCTGGCTGTGCTTTCTAAAAACTGTGAACTGAATAGTTTTGGGTTGATAGATTTTTAAAGCCATCAGAAGCTTTAAAGGACTGTTTGTGTTTTGAAGGTGACTACTATTTTTGAAGGAGTCTACTATCGACTCATATCGGCATTTTTCTCCTGAAAAATAGTAATTGAATGTTACTTAAGCCACAGGTTTGCAGCCATGGTTACTTACTGCATCACTATTTAGCAATAATAGAAGTACTCTGAAAGAAGCCACTTCAGCCAGCGTAAATCTTTGAGTGGCACAGTATATGCAGCTTTACCTTCACTTAAACAATATAACATGCTTCAACTTTCAATAACATTTTGCATCTTAAAGAGACTTTTACCATAAGGCAGACCACTCGGATAAGTATAAATCTACATGTGATTTTTTTTTTTTTTTTGCTTTCAATGAAAAGTAGGATAATAGCATTATGCTCCATCCTGCTGCAGTCATTTCTATAAAGCTCATTGCAACAATATTACAGGGTTCCCTGCAATGGAAGAGGACGTTGACACAAGCACAAATCTACACAAATAGATTGAATCTGCAGGCTGTGTGCAGAGCTCTAGAGGGGGAAGGTGAGTGCATATTGTGTCATCAGATACATTTTGGTCTAACTTTGCAGACATACAAGAAGCGGTGTGAGGAGGTACGTTCTGTGTAAAATGTGCTGAATACTGGAAAAAAGAAGGAGCAGAGCACAATCTCTAATCAGAAGCAGGGGCTGCTGCCTGCAGTGGTCCTGGTACCGTTTGAGGACCTGACCTGCTCACTGGATTCTGCTGAACACACGGGAGGAGAAATCCCCCCAATATCCACAGTCCTTTTATATAAATGTCTTCGTTTTTGTCCTACATTTCTGTTTGCCGACTCAGTCTAACTTTATACTTTCTAAACTACTGTCAAATTAATTTAAATATATTAACTGTACCTATGATTGAAACAAAACAAACAAACAAAACCCATGTACCATCTATCTGAAAACAATATTTCTCTTAAAATGAATTGGTCTGAGCTCAGAGTACATTTCTAAGTAAATTAGTTCAGAAAGTACACAATTATCAGTTTATGGAAAAAAAAAACTATTCATTCTGCATGACCTGGTGAAACAATGCTGCTTTTACAACCTTTGTCAGCCTTTATTCTGTGACCAATAACTACGCCCCTCTTCTCTCACCTCATCTTAAGCTATAATTGTGCTTCTACTGTTTAAACATTAAAATGAGAAATTAACTTATTAACTCAGCAGCCTTCGTTACTTTTTTCTTCTCTCGCCAAGCCAGTGGGTAAGTTATGCATATCGACTGCCTGGAGGCAGACAGGCTGCTGCGTGCTAATATAAAGTGTGTTCTCCTGTGAAGCTGACCGCAGTGGCCGACAGAATAGGCTCAGGAGGTAATTGGGGTCTTTAGTCTGCGAACCAATACTCTCACTCAAAGGCATTATTCACTGAGGGTAATTAGACACAAAAGAATAATATCTGCAGCAGATCGTGATAAAGTTGAACTATGATTTAATGTCCTTGCCCAAATGAGTTTTTTCTTTACAGTACCTGTTCTAATTCATTTTTTTTATGTACATTTTTAGTTATTTGCAATGTGTAGACAGGTTTTTACTTTGTGCTAGAGCATTACTCCAGAACAGGCAGGCCGGTACATCATGGCCGCAATTTGAGGCATCTCCAAGTCTGATTGGCTTTAAACTATGGTCAAAAAACAGTCTAGCTGCAGTAATACTGAGACTGTTGATTTGGTGGTCCAGAATTCTAAAAAGCTCTTTTTATGATTTTGACCCCTTCTTTGAGCATAAAAAGAAGAAGTTGAGCATCATGAGATTCGTTTCTTTACATCAACTGAACTTTTAGCCAACAACCCAAAGGTGAATAATTAAGCGATGCGACAGTGTTTTACAATGATCTACTGAACATCTGAAAAGATCATAATTGTACTTTTAAACGGTATTGTAAACATTTCAAGTTTTTGGGTTGAACAGGTTATTTGAAGTTAACAATTTTAGATGTATATCAAGCCTCCGGGGAAAGTTACTCCATATTTGCATGTTTTTATGACACCTGTATTTAAAGTTTGGATCAGTGATAGGTTGCTTACACACAAGCTTGGGATGCTACTGAAAAGGTAAAAAAAAAAAGAAGAAGTTTTTTAGACACTAAATGGATTTTGTAGCTCTTATCAACTGTTGTTTTGAAAGAAAGGGTAGCAGCATCTTGCCTGTAAGCATCATATCAGCTTTGTCATAGTGCAGTGAAAGATAAACTGATAAGTCTGGTTTCTCCAAACAACAGTATTGACTTAATGCTGAATCGACATCTAATACAGTGGTGTTTCTTGATCCTGTGCAAGAAAGTTCAGAGAGATTTTCTCCCGGTATATAGCGTGAATGTGGATATGTGTAGTGGGATGCAGTCATGGAACAGTTTTGCTGATATATCCTGGAGAGGAAGAGGAGAGCATCCAAAATATAACAGGAAAAAGCATTTTACGAGTACTTGGTGGATAGCTTTACCATCCTCCTGCAGTGTTTTCATAGATAATGTAGATCATGGAGAGCAAAGTTAGGTCTTCAGCCTGGAGGAGTTTATTCTGAGTAAAATAGATGTGTTACGAGCTTAGGCAAGGCAAGACAGGAGAATCAAAAATCCTGAAAGAGAGGACAGGAAACGCTGGAGATCTGCTTACAAAAATGTTTCCAAATACTCTGGCAGCTGGACTGGGGAAAACAGGCTGGTTTTATAATCAGGAAAACAGGTGGAACTCATGAGTGTATAAAGGTGGGCGTGGCCGGAGCAGGACGAACGCAGACATGAATGTACAACAAACCAGCCAAAGTGCCAGGAATATAACAAGATGTGCTTGGAAACAAAATTGAGATTAAATCGTTTAATACACATTAATGTATGCTAATTCAGAAAGTTAAGCAAAAGCTCTGTGTATCCTGTATTTTTTGCCAGTTGACGTTAAGGTGCTGCTTTTGTCACAAAGCAGATACAATTTACCTGCTGAACAAGAAGATTGTTTCAGCCAATGCCGGATTAATATGATGTTTTTTGGGGCAAAGGACATCTCATGTGTATCACTTTCAACAGGCTAACAATTAAAAAAAGTATGACAAACAAATGGTTCTACAAAAGGCACATTGGATGTATATGTGAAATGTAAATCCCCTTTTTATCCCAGTCAATACATCTCAGCTAAAAGAGCTACAAAAATCACTCAAGCTGAGGCAAACAAATACCAGTTAAAGTTATTTGATTACAAAATAAATTATATAGGATTTCTAGGTGTTTCTGAGTCAACTCCTTTACAAAAGTCTGTGATCAGGGTGAAGTGGGAGCTGCTAACATAGATAAAGTCCTTATTCACCAAGGCCAGGACCCCTATGGTAAAAACACCTGCTGTGCAACAAATGACCATGTTAAACTAAAAAGACAAGGCGAACTATCAAAACCCCCTGCAGAGGCGCTTTCCAACTTGTATTACCTTTGATAGTGCATCAGAGATATAGTATAAAAGATGCATTAAACTCAATTTCAATTTTTAGTGTTTTGTTTAACCAGAAACTACATCAAATGTGGATTTTTACCTGTTAAAAGATGCTAAAAGATGCTGTGTTTTTTATCACTATTACTGCTAGAGCAATAAAAGTCCTCTCTCTAGACACATTTATTTAGGGTTCTGAAAGGCTGCTTTGTCTTGCATATTAATATGTAATGATTAAGCTGTATTTGGAGCTACCAAGAAAGATACGGTAATAGTTGAGCTAGGTCAGGGAGCATGCTTTTTAGTGTGATCTTCTACGAAGTTCAGAGCTACATTTAAATGTAGTTGGCTTTGTAATATCTGACATAAAAAGGAAAGCCCCCTTAAGTGCTTTCTGTTGAAACAAATTTAAATACCAAGGTTGTGGGAAGATAGTGTTACTCGGTCATTGAAAAGCCCCGAGCCTTGGCGCCACCCAGCTTTTAATGTCTGATGACATACATAGATTATAAATTTGTTTATCAATTCATGTTTATGTAAAACAAATATGGAAAATCCACCTAACTGCAAATTTTTTTTTTGAATACTTACACAAAAATGGCCTAAAAATGTCTGAAAATTAGGTTTTACAAGTTTGTTTTGGGAATGTATTGTTTTAAATTAGCAAGTAGGTCAAACCATGGATTATTATATGGAAAATAACAGAAATGTAACTTGTGAATTAATGTGGTCTAAGTTTAGCTTTAGACATTTAGGAGAAAATGAGGTCTAATGATGACAGCGTGATATAATCACATCCCCTTTCACTGGGTTTGAATTACTTTGGAACTAATTTATTACTATTTACTGTATTATCCTCTTATGCACTTTGTTTTAGCATTAAATGAGTCACTTTTCTGAAAAAGGAGGTTGGCGTAATTATGTTGGATCAGTCTTGAAGATGCTTACAGTGTTTGGAAAGATGCCCAGAATATGTTCTCTCTGAAACGTTCTCTCTTTTTTTTGGCTTGATTTGTTTCTCCCTACTGAAGGAACCATTGATCCAAATGCTGATTTGGATAAGGCGTTTTAGTTTAATAGCGGTTCTGCTGAGTCAGGATCAATGACCAGGCTCCAGATTGGTGTCACAGGATCTTGTAACTTTAACAGCATAGCTGAAGAATGCAACTGTAAATTATATATTAAATATTAAATACAGAATTCTTATTTAGCTCCTTTAGATTTACTTGAATGAAAAGGCAACACAATATATATTTCAGAGGGGACTTTAGGACAAAATGTTTGATTACACATACTAACATGGTGAAAGGAACATAAATTATAGCTGCGCGAAAAATTGCATCCAATGAAAAACTGCTATTATCACCAATAATTCCCAGTCATTGTCTTTCTTATTTTTTTAGTGTCTCACATTGTGGAGGATATTCAACACTTTCCTATATCCAATGTGTTTTCCTTTGTCTATATATGTCTATATACAGATTTTGTAGCTCCCAGCAAACTTAAATCATGTCAAGATGCCCAGGTCCGGTTGGCTGCAAAACAGGCCCAAATATCTGCCACTACTGTCTCCATATCTTGTTTTGGATTAATTTGTTAACATTTTTTCAGTGTAATTTAAGGGGGCACATACATTCCAAAGAGAACATATTATTTCCAATTTCTCCACTCAAGTTTTGTTTACCCTGTCCTGAACTGTGATATTTGACATTCTGTTGTAAGCATGTAGCACCTAAGATTAAGCTCTTGGGTTTATAGTTCTTGCAGCATTGCATTCTCAAATTTTGAAGTGCATTTGATGGGATGTTCACTCCTGGGAGCACTGATCTATGTTTTAAATTATTCACCATTTTTAAAGGTGTTTCTGTCAGTAGAATAATTTAGAAATGACCTCATAACCCTTCCTAGATTCATAAGTAGCAACAGTTGCTTCTTTAAAGTACTTGCTGTTGTCTTTTTACCATGGGATGGGGAATAATTTTTTACACAGCACTTCTCATTTAGGGGTTTCACACCTGTTTTGGATTTTGAGCTAAACATTCAATTAATATGTGCCAAAAATGACTATCATCAAAATACCAGTTTCAGAAATAATCGGAAGATAGATGGAGACATTTGGTGAATGTACTATTTAAAAAACAAACAAAAAAAGCTCTATATTTTTAATCAGAAAAACAAATATTATCAAAAACTACTACATATATTTGAATAAAAATCAGGAAATCATTGCTAG
This sequence comes from Orestias chungarensis, assembly GCA_032876305.1. Taxonomy (NCBI): domain Eukaryota; kingdom Metazoa; phylum Chordata; class Actinopteri; order Cyprinodontiformes; family Cyprinodontidae; genus Orestias; species Orestias chungarensis. Next base: position 631,155 of record JAVLVB010000433.1, on the reverse strand, counting down.
AACAGCTTGCATGCTTTCAAAGTGACAAAATAGTCAACTTGGACTGAAAATAAAAAGAGATTAAGTTCCAAGGAATTGTCGGATTTACCTTTCTAGGTAAACATTGGATCCAAATAATTCTTAAACTTACGAAAAATAATGTGACGCATTATGGAAAAGTGGGACTGCATCAGTACAAAGCATCACATAATAAAAAAAACGCTTTAGAAACTGATGACATTTCCAGTCACGAGGAATCTTAACCACTTTATTTCATACAAACCGGCTTGGCAAAGACATTTCCTGATGTTCTTTGTTCTTCTCAACGTCTGGAGAGTGCTCCATAACTGTGTCAGTGACTGTTAAAATTTAAAACGATGGCAGGGACTAAAAGAAGAGAAGACACTAAATAATAAAAAATAAAATAAACAAATAAATAAACTGAAAAACAACAGGAAAGTACCTTTCTTGTGAGTAGCTTCATTTTTGGAGCCTTTGGGGTCTAATAAAGAAACAGATCAGAATTAAACACAGCAAATACTAACACCACCTTACCAACTACACGTTGTTTGTTCTCATTAAGGAAAACAACACTTTCTTCTATCAAGGAGCGAACAAGACAGCAAGGCTTGACTATCTAAGGTGTCGCTCTGCTGCCAACACTCAGCGAGGGTGAGTGTGTGGCAGAGGGGGAGACTTAAGGGGGGCAGTAGGGAAGGCAATAGCAGGGAGGAGGGATGCAACGAGTCTTTAAGGAAACAATCTACTGCCATACTGCAGCGGGCAGGAGAGGAGAGGCAATGCACTGAGATGAGGAGGAGGAGGGTTGCAATGCGGCTCTGTCAAGAGGAGCTTAAGTAAGTCTAGCAAAATGCACTAAAGGAGATGCAGGAGGCCAGAGAGAGAAAGGAGGGCGAGGAGGAAGAGTAGGGATGCAAAGACTACATGTCAAACTGGCTTCATTTTCGTCTTTTCTTTGCATTAGAGACAACATTTATTCCTGTATCACTGATAGCAACATTGCAGCGGAAAGTCATATTTTCAACCAAAACTATAATTAATATTCTTAAATTCATTTTTTGTTGCTTCCAACACTTTCAATCCAGATATATGAATAGCTCATAATTCCTAAACGATGTCTAAATGTTGAACAAAACCCTATTTTCGCTCTTAATGGGCATAATTATACTGAAGTCATTTGGCTGAAATGGAGCCCATGATGTAAATCTGTAACCTTTCCCAAATGGGCCAGTTTGTGAAAGGTCTCATTTTCTCAGGTTAAGAACTTTCGGGCCGCAGCAAGGCTGATTTATAAAGGAGAAATGCCAGCCTGCTAATGTCAAGTAACTGGAAGTAGAGGCCGAACGATTCATTGCTCTGCAGCGACAAGGTATTTTCCCCCTGTTCACTGCAGGAAAGTTAATGCTTGACTGTGGACTCTGCCCGATGTGTCACGGAAGATTGGTGGCTTATTGGATTTATTGGATTTGTCTGGAAAGTTCAGGAAACTATGAGGAGCAAAGACAAAAAGTACAGCTGCTTTGATCAGCGGGTGTTCCATCAAACACACAACACAATCAAACCTGCTTTTCATCTATGTACTTCAGGTACAACATAGTAATCATCTACCAGAGGTTTTTCAAATTCATCTATCAGTATTTGAAAGTTGTCATAAGATGTTTTTTCAATGCATTAAGAGATATTGCAACTTTTCTTGCAAGATTTTAGATTTGTTGGTTGATACCCTGCTTTGCCTACAACTGAACCAGACCAAACTGGGTTCTGTTCTTGACAACTGCCATTGTGAATGATGGCAACAGCAGCAAGCAGAAATTTGGGAGTAATGCTGTAATCAGTCATTGTCAACCCCCTAAAAACTAAATGGGTTTTAGGACAGATTGAACACATTAACTGCAAAAAATAACTGTTTGTAGGCGGGTTACTTAAACTCTATAATCTGAATCCAATGCCTGAGTATTTCGGTGTCCTGACCTAACCCAAGCTTAACCGTGCAGCTACGCAGCCTGACGGACATCCCAAGCGACCGTCTCTTGAGCATTCAAACTGCAGCTACCTTGGTCTTTTCATGTCTCCTCATGCTCTATAATATTTATCACCCCAGAGATGGCTTTAAAGAGATGATTTAAATATAACCAAATACCTTACCTCTATGCTAAATAACCTTTTAGTTAACATTTTTCAGATAATGAGATTCCTTTAAAGGGAGTAATTGTTGCTCTTAGCTGTTTGATTGCCACAAACCATGAATACTTCGTCATAAAAGTAATCTCTTATAATATTTCAAACAATCAGTCCCTGCTCCTGCTTTTAGGAGTATCATGCAATATCAACATATAAATGCTAACGATTAGCAAAAATTTCTCTGAGTCACAGTTCAAAGCCTACAGGAAGGTCAATATTTTGGCAGTGAGGAGTGGAAAAAAGGCAAACCGGCAAGGTGGGAGCACATCAACTTGTTTGTTGAAGGGGCAGTTATAGGTCTCCACATTACTGTAGACGATACCTAAATCCATCAGTCTGTCTCTTGTTCCATCCTATAATCACTCGTAAATCTCCTTCAACCCCTCAGTTCGAAGAGACTGAACCCCAGAAGTAATATTTTAATTTGTTGTTATTGTTAGTATTTTTCTTTAATGGTGCTTTTATTTCTCATGCCTTGTTTCCAACCACAAAAAATAAATACTGTAAAACAGCTCCGAACGTGGATGGACGTGAATGTGTGTGTCATAAGAATAAACAGTATAAACTGCTTCATAAGGCCTTTTATAACAATGCAGGGAGCTTGCAGCCTGTTTCTCCCTCACACTAGTAATTAGAAGCGTGATCGGATTCACAGGAAGACTGGATGGCCTTTAATAAACACAGATTCCCCTTCTCTTAAACGTATTAGCCGTGGATGGGTGGACTATTGAGGGAGGAAGGCAGAGTAATGTAGCCATCAAGTCTTCTTACACATCCCAGATTAGCTTTGCACTGCCTCGAGCTACAGAGGCCCCATGCTTCTGCTATCTTCAGATCACAAAAACAATAATGATGAGACGTATTGGCAGAGGTTTCTGACCCAACATATTGAAATTATAAGTTTAAAACTATCAGTTTGGCTACAGAATCCGTGGAAAACGTCTTGTCTGACTATTGTTCATTGGCCACTTTCTCTCTAAGGTCAGTATTTAAGGAAGCTTCGAGGGGCCCCAGACTCATGACTTCCTTTTATCTTTAACCTGTTTTATATTCTTCATATCACTTCCTCTGGCAGGCTGTCTCCGCCAGCTAGATGATGAACCATAATCAATATCCTTGTGGTAACTCCGGGGAGTGTCATAACTTTGATGACATTAAAATTCCCAGTTTGGTTCTGTCTTCTCCCAGACTGAATTTATTGGCAGAGAGAACAGTTCTGTTACTGGAATATTGAAAGCCCATTAGGACCTTCCTCTGTGCATGGGTGTCTGCTTTCTCAGGCAGCTTTCAGTTTGTTTGTACTTTCAGTAGTTGCTTACAAAATAAGAGAACTAAAAAGGTGTGCGAATTCTAGTGTTTCTCTCAAAAGCTTCAGCAGAAAAGAACAAACAGAAAGCTATACCCCACAGGGAACTACGATATAAATATAAAGGTAAAATCATCTGTGTTTGCAAGTGAAGCCTGAGCTGGACAGTTGCCATCTGCCATTTATACCAAGCATTTTCCCATGCAACTTTCTCCAAGTTTGTGAGTTATTAGCGTTGTTGCATTTCCTTATTTCCTTTTGCTCCCTCAACCATCCACCCCAACCCCCTGCAGTCCGTCCCCGAACCCACACTCATTACCTTATTACCATTAATCCCATTAAGTAGCCATTAAACAAGTGCTGATAAGACTAAATGAACTTCAAGCTCTGACAGCTAATAACCAGCGTCCCACGTCGTCATGTTCAACTCTGGCAAGGAGAAAAGGAGACGCTATTTGAAACAACATGTGCTCCAACTGTGAAAAAAGAAAGGGTAAAAGAAGAGGTGGATGATGAGGATACTGCCTCATCCTGGACTCGGTGTTAAAGCGAAACGGCGGTGCATTTTCAGGACAATGTTGTTGTTTTTTTTGCTTTTCAGTTCTTCATGGGAATTTCGGAGATAATGGGAGGAGTATGAAAAGAGGAAAAACACTGCGGCTGGTCAGTAGTGCCATAAATTAAATCCTCCCATGATGGAATTGTTTTCTGTTCTCAGTTTTTGTTTTCTTTTTCTATTATTATTTTTGAATATCATTTTGGAAAATTTCCTATCTTTGTATAAATGGAGATTTCATTTTCCACTGACCACTGCAACACTTAAGTAAAATGACAGGTTGAAGTTACCCCAAAGCTGTTGTCACAGAACTTCAAAGTTCTGAAGGTGTAGTTTGTGCGAAGAGGGAAGATCACGAGCAAAGCTTTGCTTAAATCAATTATGTGGAAAACTATCAGGTCTAGAATTTATTTAAAAGTTTGAATACATTTAAACGTCAGTTTCAACTAGACAATTCAAAATATTTCATGAAATCCCTAGAGGGAGAGTTGCTGTGTAGTAGGGACGACATTTCACCCACCTTGCCTGGTCAGAGAACGTCTATAAGACTATATGACAATCTCCACCAGGACAGCCATCTTCTTTGCCGACTCTGTTTGTGCTGCAGGTTATTTACATTTAAGAGGACGCATATAGATAAGATTGTCAGGAAGTTTCAGCTCTGTCCAAGGATGGTCCATTGACATGTAGTAGGTCGTGGGAGTAAGACAGGCCTCTGGCTAAAATAACATTACTGTTGGACAGTGTCCCTTCCATGAAGCCGTCTTGACTGGAGAACTCCTTCAGTGACAGACTGCTGTAACGTTAGTGCACAAAACAGCTTTTATGACAGATCCTTACTCAACAGCAGCTGTAAGACTATAACAGGGGTCTCCAACCCTGGTCCTCGTGAGCTAATGTCTTGCAGGTTTTACGTGCAACCCTGCTTCAAACCTGAAGCAAATAATTGTCTTGTTACCAGCCTTTTTTTTCCAAACTTGATAGTTCAGTCATTTGATGCAAGTGTGTTGTTCCTGGGATGCATCTAAAATTTCCACACAGTAGCTCTAAAGGACTAGAGTTGGAGACTCGTGCTCTATAATGATGTTTTTTTCATATCCCTTGTAGTACTTGTGCAGTTATTTTCTTTGAATATCAAATTTGTGCGCATTTTACAGATGTCTGTTCTTGGGACAGTTGGGTTTTCACATCTTAAACATAGACTGCTGTTTTTGAATGCACAAATACACATGAACATTTTGTGCATTTTAATACTACGTACTTTAAATTATACTATTCACATTCCTTTGGACAAAGGTACAGTATTTTTAATAACTGCACAGCATTTTGTGGTGTGTAGTTTGTTTCTAATTAATCTTTTTTCTATTGTTTAGTAAAAACTACATGCATTGATTGTCTGTTACTCTGCTGTTATACCTGAGTTTCCCCAATGTGAGACAACAGAGGATATTTCTAGTCTCCGTGTATTTGTGTTTCCAAACTTAGAGCAGCCAACATGTTCAGCCCATTTTGAAAGCACTGCCCATTGCCTTGCAGGGGTTTTTGAAGGAGAAAGAGGAGTTACGTAGTGGCAGCGTTAGCCAGCTCATCTATTTCTGATCGAGCCTAAAACTGGGGGCATGGTCGCTGCCGTCGTCCTTGCTGCAGCTCAGATTGAGTGATGAGGAAGGACGAGGTTATGGCAGAGGGGAAGAGGGGAGTGGCGGCATCAGTGTGTGCCATTCATCAAGACAAATCCAGCGGGGAGGAGGGGGGGTGCATAACCATGGACACCAATAAACTCCCTGATCCCCTGTCTTTTTAATTTATCTATTCAATCCTATTCAAACTTGTTTATCTTTAAAGCACAGAGTGAGCTATCATCAAAGAAAACAGCAGATCAGTGGTTCTGTTTCTTCAGAGATAATAAAACAACTAAATTTGATGCTACTAAATCGCAAGTATTGCTTGTTCACAAAATCTGTTGTGGTAAAGGGCTTCAATTTGCTCCCGGACTCAGATTTGGTTAAACAAGCTGAGTAAAAGAAATAAAAGGAGATTGATCAGAGGATAGAAATGAAGAGAAGATGGATTTGGACATGTATGTATCTGTGATTTTTTTCTTTCTGGGGAAAAAATAGAAAAAGCTGATGTGAGGACAATTTAATGCTGGTATAAATGGTATAAAAAAGAAAGAGTGAGCAAATCAGTGAACAGCATTAATAAAGACAGGGATATATAAACTAACGAAATAAACTTGAGCAAATAACAAAAACATGTTTTTGAGGTTTGAAAAGAATGGACGGTTTCCAAACTTGAATGAATGATGGGAGTAGAAAAAGGGGAGGGGAGCATACTATAATGAGGATGACAAAGCAGTGGAAGAGAAAGAATGAAAGGATGGATGAATTCATGGATTATAAATGGCTTGTCCTGAATGTGTCAGCAGTGTTTCCTCTCCGTACTCCAGTGGAGGAACCTGCTAAATCAATCGGAAGCTTTCTGCTAGAGCAGTGGACGCCTAGAGGCATGATCACTGTAATTTCCTCTCATGCTGGTACTATATTCGTAGCTTTGGGCAAATCTAATATCTCTCCTCTCGCGTTTCTCTCACTGCCTTAATTCTGGTGTTGTGTAGCAAAAGTAGATCAGCTTGTGGTAATTTCACCAGAAGGGAAACTGTTTAGACTAGGAAAAGCACTTAGTAAAATAAGCATGTGATTTTTGCATGGAGACTTAACATTGCAACATTGATAATACATTTATAAATTTTTATAAGAAAACAACTTTGCATGCTGAACACTAGCTATCAAAATCAGTTGGAATTTCTTTGACTTGTGCAATAATAACTTCATAACTAAGCAGGGAGATTCCACGTGAAACACAAAATGCGAAAGATCTATATTTAACACTGACATATATGAGTTTGAAATTGTAAGAAGACGTTTTAGGGGATGTATGAAAAAAACAAACAAAACAAACAAAAAACAGAAGGCTGCAAGATGACTCTTAAACTTAAGAAACCTTAGGGTTCTACTTCTGTACAGGTAAAGTTAAAACGTGAGGCCAAAGAAAGTAATATTCTCCACTTTAAGTAGTGAGAAACACCAAACTAAACCAAACCAAAAAAAAGTCCCATAAGTACACAACAAAAGTCCAGTTGAGACATTATCGGTTAGGGTTACCCTTGCACCATCCCTTGAGCTCTCCAGCTCATCCCTTAGATTGACAGTCACGTAAGTGGTTATCGAACTAGCTAATGCTTGGACTGAGCTATAGGCAGCTCAACATGGATATCAGTGAGAAATTTTGTATTGCTTGAAACACTCCAGATCAGCACACCCCAAATCTCAAGTGTTCAGCACCTCTTAGATGTGCTCCTGGTCAAACATACCTGCCCAGGTGACTGAATTATCTCCTCAGTATACAGTCAAATTTTTCAACATCCTATTAACAACCTAATTATTTGATTCAGATGTGTCTAGCAGAGATGTTTCTAAACGTCGCAGAAAACGCTAGTTGGGTTTTGACACCTGGGTACTAGATCAACTCCCAGTTCAAAGTAAAATCAAATCTGTTTTTTCAAATTAAGTCAAACATTTGTAACAACAAGTTAATCTCCTATTAAAGTGGTTTACAGGTTTTAACCAAATGAAATGTTTCTATTATTCCTACAATTACTTGTTTTTGAGAAATAGGCCGCTGTAAAATTTGAATAGGCAAAAAAAACTCAAATTGTCTTGAACTCTGAATCTATCCTTACTTAAAATAAAATAAAATATAAGACAAAGAGTATTTAAAACTGTAATGTCCTGTACTCAAACTGAATTTTCTACTCCGAGACTAGTTGTTTCAGGCTACAAGAAATTAAAATAGAGCTCTTGTTCATATTGTTTGAGCTTTTAACCAAAATCAAACTGTCTTTCATGAATCCCGATATATTTATAAATGGTGATAGTTATCTACTTTCATTAAGAAAAATTCACAGGGACTGGAATTTTACATTTAGAGGATACAAAGATAATTCAAAAATAATATCTATCGTCAGAAAGAAAATAAAGGGTAAAGAATATCCTACCTAATTAAATTCTTACCTTGCAATAACTAACTAAGTTCTAAACATGGCTGGAAGTAACAAGGTTTATAAGTTGTATTCAGGACCGTCATAGTAATAAAGGTCTATTACTAAAAAAAAGATAAAATCTTAAGAAATCTTTGTTTAAGGCTGTTTTTCACATAATTAAGATGGTTTTACTCGTCTCTAGGAGTCCCTTGTTTATGAGATGTTAAGATTAGTTTTCTATCTGTGTTGGGCCACCCGTTTCTGTAGGTCTTATTCACTCTTTCCAATGTTGAGTTCTAAACATTCTTGCATATATAATACAACTGAGCTTGTGTTCTTTGGGAGGAACTTTGATTTATTTAGGAATGTTGCTGACTTCAAATTAAGCAAGTATTTTGTTAAGGGGAATTTGGAAAAGGTGATGACTGAAATTTATTGTATTGTTTTTAGGTCACCATCTACGGTTCTCAAAGGTAACATACAACAACGACAACAGCGATTTAAAAGCTGTTTTGTTGTTGCTTTATCATAAATATACATGTGAAAGATGATTAGGATAGCAGTTCTAAACCTAAAAAAAACATTTAAGAAATATTGCATTATACCATTAGCGGAGCACACAGGCTGCATACCTATTTATTTATTTATTTAATGTATTGCAGGAGTATGTTGTCAGGGTACAGGCTCAGAAACATGACGGAAGGCTGACATAAATTAACAAGTCACAGAGTTCACGCTCATTTGTCTCGCTGACACCCATGACATATTCTGGAAAGTCCCATCAGCCTCTGACTATTAACAGCCCCAGACCCAATTATGTGAAAAGTCATTTTTATTACAGATCAACCCATGGAAAATGGTGTTGTTGTTATACTGGGCACAGAGCAATTCACCAGATTACTTTCATATGTTATAACTATTTTATTAAATCACATTAAAATAATGCAAATCATTAGAGTTATAAATCTAAATTCAGGCCTGGTTTCTACTCTGATGTGGAAAATGTTATTGCAGTACTGATGTTGCAAGATTGTTGACAATCAGCAGTGAAAGAATGACTAATTCCTACTTATTACACACACCTGAGTGAAATCTCTCCCTTTTAAGGGCTGTTTCAGCTGTTGTGCAACCACAGCAGGTTTAATAACAGAAACTTAGTCACGCCAGACCCCCCCACCCCACCCCAC
>JAVLVB010000433.1:605593-621783 GCA_032876305.1 Orestias chungarensis | reverse complement strand
CACCCCCCTTCAATTCCATATAATGGGTTATAACATAATGGGCTCAACGAAGGGAGGAAATTAAGCTCTGCAGCACCATTTCTAAATGCGTGTTAAGGCTTACAACTGCACATTGCACAAATATCAGTAAACTTTAATTGTATTGCAATATAAAGGAAAGAATCATATAACAACATTGTGGAACCTTAGAATCAACTGATGAACTGACGAACCAGATTAAAAAAGTTTTGTCCAATTTCAATTTATATATATATACTGTAAGCCCTTATTTATTGACACGTAGACCTTGGAGTATTGCTGTTTCGATGTATGTATGCGTGTAGTATGCATGGATTTAATGGAGTTGAATATGGAAGAAATAAAAAAACTTTTTTACATAATATTCCTGACTAAGTAGGTATTTTATTAACGTAGCTCTACGAAATCAGATCAGGCCAAAACAAAGTTCTTTAATTACCTAAATGTACGTCAACATTAATGCTACTATAGTATAGTAAGATTTTGAAGACACTTCTGGTGTTTAATATAGATAATGGTTCCCGAAAAGCAAACAAAAGATCCTTCAGATTAAAACATTTTTGGTGTCATTGTGCTGCTGAAGGCAACAGTACAAGTGGCTCCAGTGTATAATTCAGAGACAGACAGAAAGGCAGAAAAATCATCTGAAACAAAAAGGTATACCTTCCCATTTACTTCCTTACCTGGCCTATATTGTTTTCATTGTCGCTCTAAAATTAAATCGAAATCCCTTTCTGCATGGTGCACTATAATGTTTTTTGCACGGATGGCATTAACCACACTATTTAAAACATACTCATGTTCAGACTGTTTCTAATGTGAGAGTTTATCAAAGAAACCTCTGACATGTGTCTTTAATGAGGCTAACATTCAGGGAGAGGCCATTGTATTTTATTATATCATCACCAGCATCCAGAACATGAGATCATATTCAGCAGCACGCTGGCAGGAAGGAGGCACATTACCTTGACCACCAAAACAAGCACACAGGATACTGTGTGGATACCAAGGAATGTAGCCAACTAGCATCATGACAGCCATAGATCTAACATATGCTGTGGAGATGCTTTCTGCCTCTATAGTTGTTCATTTACAGGGACTTATTCTTACAAATATACAAGGAAAAATAAGGTTTAAGGTCTGACTTGTCTATAACAATTTGTGCTACGTGAAGAATTACCTTTGTTCCACACTGTAAAGAGCAAACAAAAGAGATCAAGAGATTTTACACAAAAAAGCATAAACAGAGAACAGAATTTTAACAATGATGTCAAAACTCTTGGTCCCACTTTTCTGTAAAAAAATAAAATAAATAAATACAAACCTGCCACCAGAGATTATCTTTGCTAAAAGTGCATTTGAAGATGTTAGTAGGAATGCAAAAGCAGGAAGAATGTTTTCAAGCGAGTTTGGCTACATTCCTGCCTTATCCGGGTGAGTCTTGGTGGCAAATCCTACCTTTAAAATTTGGCCGGATTCTGGCATCGTAACCTGAAACTTTTCCCATGAGTTTGTCCAGAAACTCAGATGGAGGCATCGGGGAGGCAGCTTTCCTCGCCGCAGCTTCTTTTGATGCTGCTAAACTGGAAAAAAAAGAGATTAATTTGATTAGAGACAGAATGCTGCACAGTGGGAGATGTCAGCAGAAAAATATATTAAGAAAAATGTATTTAATTTGTATTTAATTGAGCGTGGAGTTATTAATGCCCAAAGTACCCAGAGTGAGAACAAAGTTTTCATAAGAAATGCTCTAAATTAACAATTTACATTGAGAGTTTAGAATCTGGGTGCCGCTGCTACACTGATACTGCAATTAACGAGATTTATCCAGGTATACCTCTTATGTATACATGTAAATGTCTATATGCAACAAAAACAAATTTGGTTCTATGGCATTCGTGTTTGGTCTTCTCATCCCATAACAAAAATAAACAAATATATAAACAAATAAATAGCTAAGACCTGTATGCTGTGACCAAACAACTCTAAGGTCCCTTTTACAGCCAATTTAGAGTTTCCTACTGTTTCCAGACTCTCTATGAGGATTGTCATAAGGAGGTTTCTACTTCTTTACCGGGAGTTTTAGCAAATATATTTTTTAGAACTTTCATCACCTTTTCAGCAACATGAGAGGATGCAGATGATGCCATTTTCTGTATGAGAACTGCACACTATTTTAGTCATTTGTCTGAAGTAGGAAATTATGCGCACAGTATTCAGAATCCATGCACTTTTCAATGATTACTTTGAATTCATTCTCTAAATTGTTGTCTCTTTGACAACAGTATACATTTATTTTGGATTTTAAATGCAGGCTGAGCAGTCGCACAGATAACAGCGCTGTCGGTGTGTAGCGAGAAGGCCTTGGGTCTGGCCAGGTTTTTTTTTTGCATGATGTTTGCATGTTATCTACGTGCATGAGTGGGTTATGTCCTGGTACTCTGACTTCCTCCAACACTTTTAAAAACATTAATGTTAGGTTAACTGTTCTGTCTAAATTGTGTGGGGGGGTGAATGGACTCATGACCTGTCCAGGGTGTGCCTCATCTCTCACACACTGACTGCTGGAGATAGACACCCAGTCCCCGGACATCGTTTTATATATCTTTCATCTCTTTGAAACCTGATACTAATTTGTTGACTTCAAGCGTCAACAAATTAATGTAAATCCATATCTGACGTATTTAACTAACTAAAAAATAAAATTTAGTGAAACATGACAAAAGGCCTAACAAAAAGAAACTTTATGTTTCTCCATTATGTAAAGAAGGGCTTGCAGGAATTAAACCAGAAGCATGTTTCCTTGTAATATTTTTTGTTGTAAAATGAATAGATAAAAATACATCCAAGATATTACAATGCACCTTGACATGAACTGCTGGGCTGTAGAATTTTTCTATTAAATTCCACAAAGAGGAACAATGAAGTGATTTGAAATTTTGAATTAAACTCATTCAGTACTTGATTAACTTTCATTCCATTACTCACAATGCTGATTGTTACTCTGTGTTTAAGCAGGTATTTGCTACCTAGCAGGGTGTGCTAACTGAATATCCGTAAGAAATTTTCTAATTGCAATCCTAAACGTACATGGTTCATTCTGCCCACAGATACCGTTTTTTTATCTGACAACACGAGACTGTAACTCTGTTGCCAAAATAAAAATAAAGGTAATATAAACCTGTCAATAGAATTGCTTTTACAATAAAGTTATTTGAGTTTTTCTTTTTTTTTTTTTGCATCACCTCTTTTTGCACTTACAGAATGTAGTACTGTCATATCAACCATTAATAACATTCTGTTCCGACCCATTTGCACACTGACAGCCTAAGACAGAGGTGTCCGAAGCAACCCTCTGAAGGACGTTTTGCAGTCTGCAACTGCTGTTTGAAAACGGTACAAGTTTGGTTTGCCAGTGGAGATGGACTCTGAAATATCTTCATAAAATTATAGAGGTAAAAATAATTACCCATATGATATGGACAAAAGATAGTTTTGCTGTTCATGGTTCAAGGTGTAACAATCTGTAGCTATATTGTCTTGCAGCAAGAAGGTTCTGGGTTTGGATCCCAATAGGTGTTTCTGCATTGAATTTGAATGTTATTCCTGTGCATGTTTGGCTTCTTTCCGGGTACTCCAGTATCCTCTCAGCCGCCAAGCACATAACTATTAGTTCTGCACTGTCCTGGACTGGTGGTCTGTCTACCTTGTACCCTTCCTATGCCCACAATGATCACACCAGTCCATCAGAAAAGGATAGGAATATAACAAAAAAAAAAACTAAAATTCAGAACTTTATCTATTTTTTTAAATGTGAGACGTTTTAAAAGGTGAAAAATAAATATAGGATACAAACAAATCTGCCCTCTAGTGAATCTATCTGGCCTTAAGCTTCTGAGGATGAGATCCGCCCTGCAGATATTGCCTTAACCAGACAACATGAAAAAATATAACCTTAATGTCTCACTTATGTTTGTTTGAATTTTTTGATATATTGGTTCTTCAAAGGTTCCCAAAAGTGAACTAAATCTTCATTAAGTCAACATCGATCAACAGTTTTTCCTCCAACATTTTACAAACAGTAGAAGTAAATATACTGCCTTCAGCAGCACTAGGCGTGCGACTCAAGTTGAATGTAAAAATGGTGATTATGCAGGCATTAGTTGCTGCTCCTGATGAGTACGAGGGAGGAGAGCACAGCCGCCGCATTAATCTCCCATAAATTAAAATGACACTTGATACAGTCGATTGCGCTTAAATTTTCACCTTCTAAATGTAAAACTGCAAAGCGTGACTTTCAATATGGTAAATTGTGTCGTACGGCATGATAAATGGCTCCATTAGTAATTCATAAACATGCAACACAGTCAGCGCTGTCGCTTTATCTGGAAGGTGCTGATCAGTATCGCCCGTTTGCCGGGAGAAAATGGGGAATATGGAGGAGGCATGATTGGAAAACAAAAATGAAACGGACAAATCCCTCGTTAGTCCTGGCACTAAAGGGCATCTGTGTGCACAAGCAAACAAATACACCTACAAGTACAAGTAGAAGTGGTATGCTCATGCAAATATGCACGCACACACTCTTAATCCGACTTTGGCCTTATCAGTGCGAACAAATATTAAACATCAATGAGGAGACAGAGTATGAAGTCATTTAGCAATGAGTTCAAGAACTTTCTGGTAAACCGGCAGGGTTGCCAGTTTAAGGATCATCCAAGTCTGACGTCATGATTTTCAAATGAGTGGAATCGTCCCTATTAATCAGGTCTTGGTTTCAAGTTGAGGAGTTCAAGTGACTTGGTGTTTTCGCATGAAACGGCTTGAGGGAAATGGAGATGGATACAGCGGTTGAAGCTTTGTTTGCAAAAATAAGGGTGTTGCACAAATCTGTTGTTAAAAAGAAAGCCCTGAGCAAGCCATAGTGTTCTAGTCCATCTTTATTCAAACCTTACCAGTGTTTGTGAGACATGGGTTACAAACACTTTAAAAGGAGCTAACTGAGAAAAATAGAAAACAAAAATAGAAAACCTGTTTGGGAACACGTCTGCTTTCAAGGTTTTAAACGGAAAGCAAATACTGGGTGGAATTGATCAAAAGCATAAAAGGCCACAGAGAAGATGCTCCTAATACCCTTTAATTAGTAGGGATCCATTTAAAAACACAGTTCTTAACTGCTTAAAGTTCATCGTGCAATAGAGAAAAACTATTATCATGATACGGTGAAATGTTTAGGATGTTACTGAATTTTATTAGAGAAATTCCCACATCAAAAACTTTACAAAAGCCCATAGGCTCCTTTTAAGAGTGGACACACCTCAGTTAATTTTTAACTATAATAAAGTTTATTACAGCTCAAATAGAATAAAAACTATATAAGCATGGTTTTGTGAATTGGTGCAAAGAGTTCAAGCTTTTTCTCAAAACAGAATATGGCAGCGGAACTTATTTTAGAAATTTACATCTGAATGACCTTAAAGACATTTGGAAAAACCTCTTTTGGACAGATGGGCGCATAGTACAGATGTTGGGGCAAAACAGATAATGCAATAGTTGAGATTATTAAATACAGCATGATAAAGCTAGCTTTTGTAATAGTCATGCCACTGGCTCAATTTTTACCAACCATGAGCTTTCTGTAAACCAGAGTACTCTTGAGGTTCTGTATAAATTGTTTGTTGTTTTATTTTTTATTTTTTGGTTCAATTAGACAGTAGTTTAGGACTATATAGTTCAAAGATAATTTTGGCTTCCCCCATAATGTGAAATAAACTTTTGCTCCAATAGAAACATAAAGAAATCGAATGACTGGTGGTAAAAATGCATTGGTGAGGCAGATTATATCTATATACAACTGATGTCACTGTAATTCAGTCGGACTCAAACGATGTGTCACAATGCGTCCACAGCTGAAGGAAGATGCTGAGCTCTCTCTGCGTGTCTCTGCAGTTAAACGATGACAGTGATGTTGATGATGTTGTCATAACCATAAATCACAACGCAGATAATTACATTAGATGCTGGCTGACTGATGATGTTGATGATAAAACTGAAAAGTTTAAGTGAACATCACATCAGAAATGCACTCCTGACTTTGTGATGGATGCTACAACAATGGCTGTTTGTTTTTAGGTTAGAATAGCAATTTGACAAATGTATCTTTGGTCTCTCTCTATTGTAATTAGTACTCAATAATATTACCGACTTATGTAAAGGTCTGAGTTTACACTAGCCTTGGTGGATTTAGCTGAGCTAGTAGTGATTTGTCCTAACTATGCTAAATTTCAATTACAGATGCTGATGGAGGCACGCTTTTGGAGCTACATTGAGCGTGGGGCTGTTTTGGCCTTTCAAATGTCTTAAATGTTGACCTGTAGCTGCATACCTCAATCTTGACAAGCCAGCAGCTTTTTAAATGGCAATGTGGTGATCCAACATGTGTCTCACATCACAGTTTTTAGAGGCACACCAGGCAATATCTCCGGATGTAGATGGCTGAAGATCACAGATTACAAATGTTGTAGGCACATAAGTCATGAAAGCAAGGAGATGCATTTGATGTTCATCAAAAGAAATTTAACAAAAAATTATTTTGAGTAAGAGTAACACTAATTCAGTGAATTTTCACTTTACTTCTGTTAAATAAAAAAAATTGTGATACATAGAAGTTTATTTCAAAAGGATTTTCCTGTGTCATTAATTCTGTACCAATCAAAACAATAAATTCATGTTTTAAAAAACATCAGCAACTCAACTTTCTCTTGCTCGCTTGCCATTAGCTTTTCTGTTGGAAGTACTACTACATTAATGCTCTGTTTGGTAACGGTAGATCGCTGGTTGACTTCTACCTGTTAAAGGGGAGTTTTTTTCCTGTCCACAGTAGCCGAGTGCATGCAAAATTTGAGGGATTGTCCACTGTCAATAAAGGCTCATCAAGCAGAAATGAACAATGCAAGTCAATGAAGCATTCAATTCCAATGCAATCTGCTAATTTGTGTCTGATAGAAAACCTTATTAACAAACTTGAAGAAGGAACTGAACTTAATTCAACATCTGATAAAATAGAAACTGAAATTACTTTTTTTAAAGTACCTTGAGATTACATGTTGTGAATTGATGCTATATAAAATTAACTAAATAAATTTAAGTCATCATGTTGAATTGACTTTAACTGCAAATTTGACATTGGAAAAGTTCCACAAATGTATCAGATTATGCAGAGAAAACTTGTCCACAGCTCTCCTCAAGTGAAAGTTTTTTTGTTGAATTTTGTTTTAGATTATATTTATATCATTTAACTCCTTTTTAAAATAGTCAGAAAATTCCTCTACATCTTCAATTTTCGAGAATATCCATTTATGTTTTGGATTAAAAAAGGTTGTTTTTCAAAACTACTTAAAACCTAAAACAATCCTAAATAAGTTTCAGTTTTGGAGGTTCTTGGAAGCGAGTGTGGACAGAAGTGGTAGTGCTTTACTTGAAGGAAGACTGTATTTCCTATGAGGACCAGCGCATAGCATCGTAAAATCCTGATCTCCCACTTGCCTATAGTTCGATTGAAGTACATTTCTGTTTCCGGTGGCTGTGTGAAGGCTGAATAGGGATGAGGTAATAAATATAATTGTGGCAAAACAATGTCATATAATGATGTTGAACATAAGAAACGGGGAAATTGACGTATGTCGTAAAGCAGTCAGTAGTTTGTAGTTGTTTTGTGTGGCAGGGTTCCTGCCACCCTCCTCAAATTTGCTGATATGGTGATATGGACCCCCGCAGACCATGACAGAGGTGTCATTCAATGAGCTGTAAGTCAACGTATAATTCCAAAGGTTATGAAAATATTGTATCGAGGTTGAAAAGTTACTTAGCGTTGCTTTAATATATGAAAACAAATGTTGGGTTTTCAGTAACGCTAAGTGTTGCAACAAGTAGAACTGTGACCCAAATGTTAGGTTCGGTACATTAGGACATGAGGACAAGAGGAAAAGCGAAGTGCTTTTTGGTGGAAATTATTATGAACATTTAAGACAAGAAACAGTTTGATTGTAAACAGCTGAAAACTATTTTCTGTTCAAGGACTATGATTCTAAACACATTTTAAATTGGTTTTGACACTAAGAGAGCAGGTCAACATGAAGCTTCAACAACCAGAATCATAAAGCATTAAAAGCAGGATTGACATTGCTTGAAATATATTTAGTACTTAGCTTCAAATTCAGATTTCAGATTTCAAAGGCATTGTCTGCATCAAGTTATTTAAATATTTTTTTAAAGTTCTTAAAAGCAGAAAATACAACACACATAATATAGTGAGATAGGTTTAAAACTAACAGGGAAAAAATAAGTTTATTAGTTCAAAGTAGATGCTAAGAAATACATTCAATAGAAATTCATATTTATGTTTAGTTAGTTATGCATAAATAAGAGCAACAGTCAAAATGTGCAGACATCCAAATTATGTCTTAATGTGTGTGAAACATGAAGCTGGGAAATTCTGCTTTGCTAACCAAATTACATCGATTAAAATAAATTGTAGCATAATTATAATAATCAAACAATTACATTCAGACAAGTTTAAATCAAGCACACTTCTCAGAGTGATTATCAGGTTATCTTGTTAGAATCGCTGAGGTCAACTGTCACGAGTCAGTGAAGTTGATGGGAATTATTCAGAGATATAAATAGCTCATGTGTCACTGGAGTCCTTGTAGACCACCTATAAAATAATCAATGATCATGAATGCTCAGACAAAACTGCATGACTAGGTGTCATTGACACCACTCTTATAATGCATCACATTCTATTTTAACATTACCAACAAATTAGGTGGATCCGAGATTATCTTGTGCCAGCGTGACAAATCTACATTTAATCCTCTTTAGCATGACCACAAAAGGGATATAATCTGGCTCTTCCAGAAAACTAATTTCTGTTGTTCAGCGCTGAGCCCGATGCGGCACAGACAGCTCAATGAAGCGTAAGATCCGTGTGAAATGGCTCTCAAATTAGCATCGAACAAACACACTGTTGGTGCGATGACAGCCCAATCTGATTAGTCACAGATCGGGATTACTGCGGCGTGTCCTCAACACAAAGGGAGTTTCCGCAGGACGCGAAGCATGGGACGACATTTCCAGCTAAAAAGTGCTGACACTGTGACAGCGTAAAGGAGTGGGGGGCGGTTCAGGCTTTCTTTCTTATAAGCATGACTGCTTTCAAGTTCATTCAGGTTTTACTTGCAAGGGAGTGAGTGTTGAGGGAGAATTTACTGTATTTACTGTGGCTGTAAAAAATAAATATATACAAGATGAAATTATAAAAAGCATATTTTACATTGTGTAAAACTAAATAAATATCAATGGAAACACCACAGATTTAACACTGATGTTGTTTTTTTAACAGAGATGAAGTGAAAATAGAAAACAGAAAATGTTTGGACACAGTGAGGACAACTTTTCTGCTTGCAGGATCGTGGTCATTGCTTATCAACAGCATCAATTGCTTCGGATAAGATGCCCATTAATCGGTGGGACCCATTTAAAAAGGCAGTTCCTAACTATTGAATCCATTATAAAGTAAATAGGAAATATTCACACGATTTTGCTAAAGATTTAGGAACCATTCTAGGAAACATCAAAGAGATTTTCCACAGACATGACAGAAAATGCCAAAAACTCCAATAGCTCTATTAGAGGTTAAAAAAAACTCAGTTAAATTTTTCTTTTTATTAAATTCATGACACCTTATGTAGAAAAACTGTCTTATAGATTGGTTTGATAGGTTAAAGGCATGTCTTAGAGAACAATAAGGCAGCACAACTTGGCCTTACAAACACATCTATATAAACTGAGACATATGTCCTTTGGACAGATAGGACCATTAGTTGAGATGTTTTGCCATAATGGAGAGTGTCACGGTTAAGGAAACCCAAACACAGCATCGCAGCATAAACCTTTCATATAAAGTCTTATGCACTGTGATGAGGGCGTGATTGTAGCCGGCTTTTGTAAGACAGTTATAATGTCTCATCACCTATGATTCATTGAGCCAACCATGACTTTTCTATAAAGAACCAAGTGTTGGGTCAATTGTTTGACACTTGGTTGTACTTTACTATCGCTACATTGTTTAAACGGATGTCACCCTGGTTGAATTTGTGTCTCTTTGCAGTATGTGTTTCAAATTGGAAGCTTGCTGTTACAGAGTCCCTGCCCCAGGACAATGCAGACTATTAAAACTTTACCTCTACGTTTGTATGAAGTTGTAACCCTTAGAGATTATGTTAGATCAACAACTGACTTTGTTGATTAATACATCCAGTTTCAGCAGTGATTATTCTAAAAAGGCATAGTATGTTTTCCAAACATTTTAGTTTTTCAAATGGTTTTAGAAGTCATTTTACAAATAAGTGGTTCTGAAGCTAAAAGGACGTCTAATTTATCAGTTTTGCAGTCTCATCTTTTTGTGTTGATTTGGTAAATTTCAAATTTGCTTTGTTTATAAAAAACCTTAGGTTTTTTTTTTTGTTTGTTTGTTTTATTTTTTTCCGTACTAACCTCATTTAAGGCAGCAAATTATCTGTGTGTTGATAAATATGAATCAACCAATCACAAATACACCCTGGTCCTAGAAAGAAAAGCTTAGCTTAAACAAGGTGAACATTTGTACAGAGAATGTTGGTTATGAAAATGTTGTGGAGCTGTTTATTTCCCACCATATTAATTTCCCATTTTTGTGCTAATAAACATAATTGATGTTCACCTGGTCACAGTCCCAAACATCTGCCAGGTGTCCCCATTTGCATAATTACTTGGTTTAGCAGAACCAACTGGTGCCATTTAAAAACCTGCCTGCTTTGCTTTTCTGTAAATACTAAAGGACACATCAGTTTGCTGAACATTCCTCCCACCTCTCAGACATGCACTGCAGGCAAAAAGGAGAGAAAGAGGCAAAAGCTCATCATTACTGAGGAGGTTTAACTCACACCAGGTGCACTAAACTACAGGAACACATGAGATCTTGATGAATCTGGTTTGTTGTGACGTGTTTGGTTTATTTTTCTCACCTGAGCACACATTTCCTATACCTTTATTAAAAATATTGGCTAAGAGTTTTTTTTTTTTTTTTTAACAGAGACCATTTGACAACTAGTACAAGGAATAGACCCATATGTTTTTCTCCCCACTAAAGGAGCAGTGAAAGTTAATATATATTCGTTACATCCACCAACTGACCTACAGCTAGAGAAAATACATTTATTCCTAATAATTATTGTAAAATATAGATGGGATTTGTTGGGTTGCCCAAGCAGTTGAAATGAAAGCCTTCTGCGGTAAAAATATTAAATGTAAAAATGTTTAAAGAACGTTTCTTATCCACCCAGCGTGAATGCCCTCTGAATATAAGTACAGACTGATGAAAAAATAAGAAATGTAAATCAACTTCTGTTTTGTTTTTTACAGTTATACTGAGTGTAAGAAAAACTGAACAATGACATGTACAAGGGGAAAGCAGGAATCCACTCCTAACGTTCCAACATCTACATGATTGCTCCATCCACTTTTGAACTGCAATTTTACCTTGTTTTTTGCTAAATCTGGAAAAAAATTACTTTGATTTGAACAATTTAGGTGTCTGGATAAGTATGGAAGAAAAAAATAAAATGTGCTTTTGTTAACCTGAAAGTCCACTTCCTATCCATCTGTCCACTTTTCCAATCATCTATTTATTTGTTTATCATATATATTGAACCTTCAACTCCACTGTTCCTCTGCCTTTTCATCCATTCACTAATTGCTCTACTGTGAATGCATTTTACACTTTTACATTGTATATGAACAAAGAACTTGGAGATTCTTTAATGTGATAAAACAACTCACTTCAAAAGTTGTTTGGACATGTTTTTGTTTGTGTGTTTTTTTTTGTGTTAATCAATAGAATGAATCTGCATCTGTTTTAATCAGGACCAAAAATGATGAGATCAGATTCATCTACATATTTTTCCATAATTCTCATATAAAAATCAGAAGTAATATTGTTTTCAAATGAAAAAAATGTTGCATACTGTAATTTTTTTATCAACATCATCTCTGGAACAGCCTTCTTTAAGACCTGAGGGCAGATGAGAGTTTGGATGTTTTCCAAACCAAACCGGTGATGCATCTTCTCAGGCTGACTATGGATTAATGCTCATAGCTATTTATCATCCTTCATAAAGATTTAAATTACATTTTGGAAAGTTTTATATTAGTTGTATTCTATTATTTTATTGCAGTTTAAGACATTAAAATTATTGCAACTATTGTTGTATGTTTTAAGAATATTTTATTACATTTTATTTTGAAGTTAAGTTGTAGTATATTTACCTTTAACTAATTTAAGCCTAGTGTTTTTACACAGTTTTATTAAGCAAAAGTTTCAGATATAATCTACATTTTTTTAATCGATTGCTTCACCTCTAAACTCTTCATTTTTTAAAATGGATATATTCTTATTTTTTAGAAGAAGGTAATCAGCAGTTTCTTTTTTTTAAATTAAACATTTAAAAGTGTCATTGATTTTTATTGCACTTATAAACAGTTACATTTCAATGCAGCATCACTTGTTCGAAAGTCTTTTCAGCAGCTAATATTGATAATCCTTTCCCTCAACACCCTCTTCTTTGGATTTTCAATGATCAAACCTTGGATTTGCTTTAATTATTTCAGATCAATGTTGGTCGTGTTACTGTGGAGACCTGTGGCCAGCGCTGAGACAGCAAAGGAACAGAAAAAAAAACAGCTGAGCTGTGTGGTGCCTTAGCCTCAGAGAGCGAGGGCTATAGAGATGTGTAGGCAAATGCAACACTCCAATTATTAGTCCTAAGTGTTCCTTATTATGCTGCTAAAGCCTCCAAGACTTGAAATCCTAATTGATCCCATCCTAGTATTTTGTAACACATCCCTGGCACTACCAGATACTCTGCCTCCCATTGGAAAACATTGGCTCATCACTAGAAACTCTAAAGCCTTTTAACGTGAAAGGTTGTACAGCATCATACTCTCTACTGCCATACATGAAGGAGAACCACAAATTATTGTTTGAAGTTTTAAAAGGCATTTTTGACATATTCATTAAATATATCCAATATAAATTCTATTCAGTTTCCTTTGGTTCATGTTTCAGGTTTGTGCATCGGTTTATTTTAGACTATATTTCCTGCTCCTGGTGTCGTTGTGATGAGTCAACACTTCGACATTTTGCAAACGGAACAACTTTTTGATTTTCCATCCATACTGGCGTGAAATGACTAAAATCTGCAGTTGTTAATATGAAAAACATGTTTTTTTTTTACTGTGATCACACGTGGGACCTGCAATATAATTGGTTATCTAGTTCTAGGTGAGCTAATATTATGGGGCTTATTATAACATAATTTCAAGTCTTAAAACAGAAAACTTGTATCAGAGGATTGAGAATACAAGAAACCCTGCCCAATCAACAAAAACAAATATGTATTTTATACCTTAAACCAAAATAAATTGAAAGTCATTTGTCGATTTGGGGAAATCGCTCTGAAGGCTATTCTCATTATTTTGCCAAAGTTTCAAAAGGTTTTCTTAAAAGGTTCCACAATTTATTTTTGCAACTCATTATTTGTGTTCAGTAACAAGAAACAACACAAATAATGTAACAAACCTTCCCTTTGTATTAAGCTCCCACCACTGTGCTTCTCCTTTTTTCTTATGTATAAATACAGTTAGAATAAAACAAAAAATATACCATTGTCAGTTTGAAGGTCTTAACCTGAATGTAAAATTGACAAAATCTATGCTTGATGCAACAAAACTATTACAGCACAGACTCTGCCATGTCTTAAACACTGTGGACAAATTTATGAAAATATTAATGTAACATCGACCTTTCTGTATTATAATAAAGGCTTTTCAACAGATTGTGATTCTTTATCATTACATTTGATTCATATTTCCCGCTGACCTCTACATCCATGTAGATACTGAGTGTTTGTGAGTGAGGGTTAAAAAAATCTTTGCAGTTTTGTCAAGATCAACTGTTCTTATGTCACTACATCAAGTCAGTGACTTTGAAGCAATGGCTAGAAGTAGTGCACATGTGACAAAAGTGGAAAGATTCATCTGCAACCAACAAGGATTTTGTGAAGATGGAAAAAAGTACTGTACAAAAGAACAACAATGAAAATGTTGCTGACAATATTACCTTTAAAAATGTCATCTCAGGTTGTACATGAAATTCAACTGAATCATTTGAGACATATTTTTTTCTGCTTATTTGTTTTCATTCTGTCTCTGATAAATTCACACTAATTTCTATGGATTTAAAAAAATAAACATTCATCACTGTTTAAACTGTATGCTACCTCACTTCACAATTAATGAATAACCGTGAATGCAAACATGATGCAACCATGTTGTTACTTATAGTTGCTCTATTTTTTTAGTGCCCCAAAGGCCCGGTCTTGAGTGCTATATAGGTTAGTGCCACCTTCCTGCATTCAATATTTCACTTTGACCACATAGCACCCCAAATCTATCCTGGACCCTGTGAGAAAGCATCAGTTCAGGAAAAATCCCCTTATGCAAGCAAAATGCTATCTAGCTGTGATTTGAAGCAATTGGTTTAAGTTCTGCTTTGTGATGCTTCACATCATGTAGATGCAACAACTGCAGACACCATGCTGCACTCAGAACCTACGTATGCTGCCAGGACCAAAATAAAACACTAGAAGATTTCTATACGTCTGTGGAAGCTAAAAAGCCTTGGAGGAACTTTGATATTGTACCAGTCTTGTAATGTGGAAGCAATTATATTTTTGAACACTTTTTAAAGCTTCGCCAAATATCTACAGATTTCTTACATCAAAAATTAGTCTAAGAGTGAATTAGGAGGTCAATCCAGTCACCAAAAACTGAATTATTGCCTCCACTTAATACGCAACAACTAATTGCTTCTTAGACACAGGAAACCCAATAACTTTCAGAAAAAATATTACAAACTATGGTAGTTATGTATGAAGGCTATAGTTCTGCAATGCATTTGAAAACATCATACAAAGTCTATTTACAATAACAGTTTATAGCTAAATTAGAAACCATGAACTTTTGGTTTAGGTCCTGCAATACATTTCAAAAAGCTTAGTCTAAAGTTATCATATTCTATGGTAGATTTAGATTTGATGGTAACCTTTTAACTTACATGTTTTGTCTGTCTTAAAATAATTAATAACTGCTGGGAACACCCGACTTGATTCTGATAAAGAATCGGTGACCGGACAAAACTTAGACGTAAAGCAAGGAGGCTAAAAAATAAATTGTTAAAATATGACTGCAAACCAGAAGAAAAACTAAATATAAAAATGGTTTTAGAAAATATAATAGTTAAATTGATTAATGAAGGAAACAAAATGTACTCAAAAAAACTACATTTTTTACATTGCTTCGTGATCTTTGAAAGGTACTTAACCAACTTCTTATTAGACACAAGGTTTTTGTTCTATATAAATAATTTTAAATCTAAATCCACAAGTGGCAATTATATTGTTGGACTTAAGTGTATTTGTGGATTTAATGCAATACTTTAACAACAATAATACATTTTATTTGTCCCACAATCTATTGTGTAAATATTATATGTTACATTATTTCAAAGTATTTTCATAATGTATATGTATTTGTATTTCATGTTAACAATGTGCTAAAGACATATGCATGTTTCTTTGCATCTCTTCAATTTTTTAAATTAAATTTCATATATTTTCCCATGATTTGTTTAATATATCAAACAGAAACTACGTAATGGGCTTTATCTCATATACTGAACTGAACTACTTGTCTTAAATCTCTATTCTAACTAATCTTAGACAAAAAAATCCTTAAACATGGAAAATTTATCTTCGCTTCTCTTTGATTCTTATGTTGCTGTGTAGATTGTAACATTTCAGCTCAGTTACAGTCTAGACAGGACATTGATAATAATCTTTACTATTTAAGGTACTAGTGTGTCTCCTGATCAATAATGGTTTTCAATGTTTCTGATTTTGGAAATTAACTTGCCTGGCAGTTAATTATTGTTGAGGTGTTAGTGAACTTCACAGAGCAGTCAATTGTTTTTCATTATAGAACTTGGGACTGGTGGGGTTGGGGGGGGGGGGGGG
>JAVLVB010000433.1:593751-605493 GCA_032876305.1 Orestias chungarensis | reverse complement strand
CGGTTGAAAGCCAGGCCCGTCCTTCAGCGGCCAAGTAAAACCCAGAACACGTTTCAGATGATTGTGTTCTGTTTCTGACCCCTTCTAGGTGAACTGTGACCCTGAAGTTAAGATTCTAGTTGACATGAAACCTGGGATTTTTTAAAGGTGCATAAAATTGATACTCCAGGTTAAATTGTCCTTTTGAAAAATTTCGCTTAAATCAAAAAATTCATATGAAGTATAAATACTAAATGGTCTGTATTTCAGTTTTTACATGGTCATTACAGAAAACTGAATGATGAATGCAGGTATGGGAGGGACATTGACGTATTAAACTATGATCTGTTTATTTTTTATTTTTTTCCCCTCATAGAGAGGATTTTTCTGGTGGGAAGATGTATGTTTTTTTGTTGTTTGTTTTTTAGAAAGTTTTGCAAAGGCTACAAGGTAAATCTGTCTTTAAAAAAAATAAAACTAATCTGAAGAGACTCAAAAGAGTTTGCACATAATAGAGTGGGATTTTAGACCCTTGACTTAGTGAAAAACTAACATCTAAATTTCCTCTAAGTTTAACTTTTCTCTCAGCCAACCTTCACGCTCGCCGTTTTGGGTTTATCAGGAATACATTGGTTGCAACTTTATTTCCTCTGAGCTGTGGCAGTTTCCGTAGCATCCTGCAGCGTTAGGTCGAGTGTTTTGTTACTTTTATATATCTAAGTTTTACTTTTTGCATGTTTTTGTTTTTGTTGTTGATCTACAACTTATTGTTACACATTACTGTTGAACTTTTTTAAACCAAAATGTTGGAATGTTCTACTAATTAAACCTAGGCTTCTCTTGTAGCTAGATGTGTTACCCTTTAAGATAAAAAACCATATGTGGCAACCTGGAGATGATTTATCATTCTTAATTTGATATTATTCATATTATTATCGCAATGGTATTACTTATGTTTCTGATTATTTTACCTTTGGAGATAAAGCAATGGCATAATTTCAACATATTACACACACGTGTGTAAAGAAATGTCAGGCTGTCAATAGAAATCGAACAACACTGCTACAGTTGCATTAAATCTATGGTAGGTGGGTGAATGAACAACAAGTCATATTGACTGAAATTGAGGGCCCCATGGAGGCTTGGGCAGTCCCTGTTTGTCTCCCATGAGCAAAATAAATCATAGTTAGACGAATGGTCTCCAATTTTACTCTAGAAAAGTTTGGTCCTCCGCAGATCAGGCGGCATGTCCCATTCTTCTGTTTACCCCGCTCATTTTACTTTTAAAAGTGATCATGTTTTTCTCATCTAAAGATCTCACTTTCTAATCGTGCTGAACCATAAAAAATGCAACGGTTGGAGATTCCTGCTCTAAACAATGCTGAATGTGGCAGTTTATGGTAACAAATCTTTTCAATTTCTGGCTGACAAAAAACAAGATGGCACAGAACCAAAATCCTTTAAGTTAAGCGAGCAGAGAGCAAAGTTCAAGCTATGTTTTGAAATTTGAGAGTAACAAATTGTTCCATTCTTCCTCACATCAAAGCAGGTAGCCTATATCAAAACTGCTTTCTGTGGGCTCTATATAAGAGTCTGTATTATAAAATTATGACAGATCTAAACATTTTACTGACTTCCCTTAAAGCTTATCAAAGCAGCCAAAATATTATCAGTGGAAGATGTAACAGTGAACATATACATGCAAATAAATATTATAGAATAGAATACAAAAAAAAACTGGCCAAAGTTTGCAGCTGATAGATTTTTGGCTATCTATATATAAAAATGTTGTTGTTTTTTTGTTTGTTTTTTGTACATTTGATAAATGGATTTGATAGACATGAAAAGGGGAACAAACTGTGTCTTCCGACAGGTTTCCCTCAAGAATCTAAAGGTATTTGTTGTTTGTTTTTGTTTCAACCCAACTGAACACGATCAGGTATGACAATGGAATGCAAAGAACAGCAAACAAGGTCAGAGATTAAAAAGGATCACAGACATTTACAAGAAAGTCTCTATGCTTTTGACAAAAAGAAGAAATGTTGTATTGTCTACATAGGTTGCATTGTGTTGTTAACTTCACAACAATCCCTTATACTGAGCATGCATGGATTGACAGTGGAGAGGAAAACCTCCCTTTGACAGTAAGAAACATGCGGCAGAAACTTGCTAGGATCAATTACTTGAGCAAGGTAACTGATTATAATGAGTGTAATGTTTTGAGTGTAAAGTAAATACTATTATTAGCCTTGTTCTGTTTTTTTAATTAGTCTTTTGTTATAATACGATTATTTATAGAATCCAATCAGTGAGTGCTCTTTAAAACTGATTCCCTGGCATCTAAAATAATCAAAGTACAAAATATTTTACTTTATGTGTGCCTGACTTTTTTTATTGATCCTCCTGTTGCAAAATATAACATGATGTGTCCTCTGGTGAGAAAGTTGTGGGGTTGACTATCAGAGTTGCCAATTACAATAACAATCCAGGCCAGAACTGGATGCGGTAAACTGCAGCCAGATTGGGCTGATCACAGAGATGTTTAAAATACCAAGGTAGGGTGCTGGTCTGTTGGATGATTCACACATATGTCCTAGAGACTCAAGTCAAGCCAGAGAAGCCGGCCATCACAACATTCCTTTTAATTGGCCATTGCATCACAGATTGATGCCCAGTTTCAGTCAACTTCGCTCATTGTAAACATCCTGTCGTGTTCTTGCTTGCCTGGTCTTCTTTTTTTTCCTCTCGCACTCTTTTACAATTTTTTCAGACATGGACAACAGTTTGCTTATTATAATTTCAAGCATGAACACAATTGTGAATAAAAAAAATAATAGGAGCCACATTTCAACAGTTTTTTTCAGTGAACATCATGATCAGAGAGAATTGTTTAACTCTAAGGGTGGCACCTCATAAATAATAAAAAAACAATATATTGTTTTATCTCTCCAATGTGGTCTCATGAAAAAAACGCAGACATGTGATTTAGCTTCAAATAAAGGTGACAGCCAATGCTGAAACAAGACCTTTATACGTACAGTTAAAACTAAAATGTAACTCCAGGTAACATGACATTTCAGTAAACTGATCTGTCACAGCCATGATTTTAAATCACTATGAAGCCTAACCTTTCCAGTAAATGAAAGAAATAAATCTGTTCTTTTTTGTATGTGTGTGTGTCCGTGTCTTGAACGAAATCGAGATAAACATTTTATTGAATTGTAGCACCTTACAATGTTTAACAGTAATTCATTTTCAGTGAAGAAGAATTTATAAACACCCTTCCTTAAAACCACAATTTGAATCGAGTGGAATTAAATTTTTGCTTTAACATGATAGGAGCCCATATTATAAAGAGAGGGAATTTCCACATGCAGCTGCTTGTGCAAGGCCACATCAAGGGCAGTTTAAAGACCTAAGGCTTAAATGAATATTCACTCTGCTTTAAGAAATTTATGAAACGTACCTGTATAAGATTTTACACTTCATCAGTTAGTTGATAGTATTAAACTTAAAGGATGTGAAGTCAAAACTCATAAATATCTTAGCCTCCGATGCAAGCCGTTTATAATGCGTGTTTATCAGTTTCCACTTGACAAAGTAGAGAATATTACTGAATTTAGAAATCAATAACGGAAAAGGTCACTCTCTGCACAGTTTGTTTAACATAAAGATTAATAGTTTGCATACTGTGAGCCATTGCCTGCTTTGGAGTACAGTAACGATCTGTGCAAGCATCCACAAAGGAGAGAGGTGATCAATCTGTACTATCACAGAGAGTAGGAATGAGGGATGAGTCGAGCGTCTGATCAAATGGAGAAACGATCATTGGATTTTTCTGTAAAGGAACAGCAGAGTTCTCAAAACCTGACGATGCTTCGGTTTGTGCCACAAATCAGCCATAGTCGCATTTCTTAATCCTCCCCAAAATGTAACGATCTTCAATTATCTCTTCTCATCTCTGCACAAGGATAATGAAGCCACACAATGCCGTTTCCCTGCAGATTAGTGCAGCAGTTGTAGGAGTTAGTTTTACTCGTAACCTCACACTAAAGCAAGAGCTTCAACGATATAACAAATTTTGAAAAGCCCTTTAAGCAAAGATGACCTCTTGCCAAGAAATGCAGCGGCGCAGCTATGCCATAGGATTTTCAAACAGCGACAATAATTTTGACTGACCTATTGGCAGTCCTGGTAAGTCATGATGGTTGTGTTGGCATTCACATGATATGCTTGATTCAACATGCATGAGTAACCAGTTGATGAAAGTAGATGGTGCCTCTCAGGCAAAGGTTAGCCTTAGCAAATATGCCTTCTATTTGAAAACTAAGCTCAAAAGCAGCAACACAACTCATTATTTTCTTAAGAATCTGTTATTTTGGGCATCAAGTTAGCTGGTATTCTCAAAAGATTTATGTTTTTAATCCAATGTTACAAAAAACTCTGCTGGAGATGCCGGGTTAAATGACACCACAATTATTTCAACAAAAAGAGAAATTAAATATATACAATTCCATTCAAAGTGGTACATCAGGATGAAGGATGTTTTAATATCTCTGAAATCCCTGATTGTCAGTGATAAGAAAAAACAGCGTAAAGAACAGCGTTTCTTTTTTCAGTAACAGCTAATCTAATTTACAACTTTTTCATTGTCACAACCCAGATACCAGTCTTAAAAATGAGAGGTGTTGTAGATGCATTACTACAATACAGCCCACAAACAGTGTTCATTTGAAGGGTAGCGGTAGAGAGGGAAAAACAATCAAATAAGTGCTGCTGATTTGCCAATTAAAACTAAAGTAATTGCTAAAACCAGTAAAAGCCAGGCTTCACTTGCTGTTAAGTTTAACACCAACATACAGCGGGCCAACCCAAACAAGGTAGACAAAGGCAACGTCAGATAATTTAAGGTAAAACATTTTTTAGTATAAGTATAAGATTTTATTTTTGTTACATAGACACAAATCTACATATATGCATTTTTTTTGTTGCCAGAAAGCACATAAACATGCTGAAAATGCTGGCCTTTTTACTAATTTCTATTCAAACTCTTGTGCATCGATCAGATACGTGTTTTTGTCAGATAAGACAACAACAGTATATGAGTCTGCAGGTACTAAAACTAAGTCCAATGTTTGTTTGACAGAAAGTGTGCTCCTGTCATATAGGTATTTTGCATATGACCCATCGTTTTACGGTAAGTATAACTTTTTAAACCCTTCAGAGTTGTACAGATTTTATTTTTGTATTAACCACTTTCTGACAGAAATCCAATGTCAAGCTAGCAGTCAGAGTCTGCGTAAGAAGTAGTGGAGAATGATTAGAGCACTGAATTATTTACAAACCACTAATCCAGATGTTTTAAAGCAATTTGGTCGTGCAGCCTACTTTACACAATGCATTCTTGCTGCAAATGTTGCACTAAGCCAACTAGTCACCTCTTTTAAAAAAGCAAAGCCACACTCTTAATTGCCGCTGCTCACTTTCCATGTCTGCGCACGTCTCTTCTAGGTTATTCTTGTTCATTGGAATTTGGCAGCTCATTTCGGTGGTCAGCGTATTGAAAATAGGGATTGAAGTTGAAATATATATGAATGATTCCGGGAGAAATGAAATGTTACGCTTAACAGCCATTTTTGAAAGATTTCCTATATTAAATTATGTCACATTATTAAATGTTTTGTAAAGATGAACGTTTCCATCAAAACTCTAAATTCTCAGCTGTTCTAATGAGTAAGAAATAGCACATACATAGAAAGGGAGAAAGAAAGAGAGCAATGTTTAAGCAATTAATGTGTATTCATCAGGTTTGGCCTCAGTCATTGATGGGCTAATCGATGTTTAGTAATAAGAAGGAATGGGGAATGAGGTGTAAGGGGTCTGGGTTTGTGATGGAGAGGAAAGAGATATCAATTAGGCAGAAAACTGCAGAGTCCAGAGCTGAGAAGCTGAGGCAGCAATATACCTGACGGAGGTTCATTACCAATCAGCGTGTATGCTGAATGCAAAACTCCCGCAGACCACTAAAACACCACTGTTCTGGCTGTTAATGACTGCCTAATTCCATGAAACAATGAAGTCTGCAGCTTGTGAAAAAATGCTTCTAATGTGTTCTCATAATGAGAGACCTCAGAGGCTGTGCAGCCAGAATAATATCTACATGTGAGGAAATGAAATGAGAAATTGGTAACTATACCTGCAGGTTAAAAGCAAAGTAGCTCTAAATCATAACCAGATAATACCATGATGTAATGGTGATTCTGGGTTTTCTTAGTCCTACCTATATATGCAGAATATTTGAAAGTGCTTTTGTTTCACAGTATTTGTTTTTATTTGATTAAATATCTTGGGCAAAGATATAACATCTGAGAAAAACCTGTGGCTTAATGGTCACATTTTTGAACTTATTAGAACAACAACAAAGATAAAATTGATTAATTCATTTTTTATTAAGTTAAAATTAATGTTTTTCCTGTCATCAAACTTTATCTGCGCAAATTGGGACATATTTGGTTATTTTTGTTTTCAAGTGTAAAACATTTTTAGAAAAAAAGCATTTTAGCATTAATTTTTTAGCTTGCTGCCCAACAGTAAAATTAGTGAGAGCAATGACTTATAATGTTTATATAAATAAACCTTCATCTGATATAATGGGGAATGAAAAGGAAAAAAAAAATTTACTCATTATTTATGAAGTGTAAAGCAATCGACCAAAAAACTGAATCCTTTGTCTCTATCACCATGGAGACAAAGGTTGGAGTAATCAATTGTTTGAGGAATGCAGACCTTTAGATCTTCCCTCTACACTCAGCTGAATGATTTGTTGTGCATCATGTCATGAAACAGCCATTTTTCAGTTGGAAAGACATTGTTTCACTAAGCGTAGTATTAAAACTGACGATATGGCAATCAGCAGCTGTGGGCAGGATTAAAGCCAATGTAAAGTTTAGCCACCCCCTGTGCAGAGTTGTGAGATTTTTTTTTGTAATTGGCGAGAAGGAAACTGAACTATCTTATCAAAACAGAACTGGTGGATCTCCCACAGGACTGATAATGGAGAATAACGTGTGAGGAATTGTGCCTTACAAAGTGCTCCTGTTCACTCTGGTATACGTCTTACATTCTGAGGCACCTACACTTTTACCAAAAAAAACATTATTCAGTAATAGTTGGTTAAAAACTTAAATAGCTAACCTAAGAACTAACAATGCCAATGAAGCATCTTGCTTCCAATGTTGAATGATTACACTGTACAATAAACAGCTTTTTTTATTGATAAATTTAATTATGCTCACACAGGATCACAAATACACAAATGAGGTTAAGTGTTGGCATAAAAGTCATCTATATGCATTTAGAAAGCTTTGTAGTAGTGATCTTGCTTTATCTTCGTTTTAGTGATGATCGTCTCTTTGATAGCAAAAACAAAATTAGAGCAAGAACTGGATTTACCAGTTATTAGAAAAACGGGAAGTCTGAGGAAACTCTGAATATCTAAAGAGGACAACAACATGATATGAACAAGTATAAAGGTATTGTCATGCTCTCATTTTAACAACCAAAGATTCCAGCATATTCACGTCAAAAAGCTGCATGTAAGCACACATCCGGTCAAAATCTGGTCAAAATCTTTAAAAAACGACCCAGCTGCTACCATCATTCAAGTCTGCCATAAACTGAAAACTGCTGCATTGCCCAGTAACACTCCCCACATTTTAACCTGTTTAAACTATTATGAACAGGAACTTGGACACATTAAAGCCTAGTCACAATTTGAAGTTAGCCACATGAGACAAAACAACGTTTTATGATCAGAAAAAACTTTTAGGCACAATTGCCACATGTCTTGAGGATTAAATGTTAGCTCAGAGGTTTGTAAAATGAAGTTCGATGTATGTGTATATGTATAGTTGTTCAATTATAGTTGTTCAATTTTGAACAACTATACATAATGTAGTATAATTAGTATGATATAGTTTTCCATGCAGTAAAGATTGTAATACTATTCAGTTGGGGACATTCAAATACTGACATAACTGAAGGTGAAATGATCTTTTAAAGAGTTTCTATAGACATTTAACATGTGCATATTACATTTCTTTTTTACACTTAAAACTCCACATAACCTTATTTGATATTTATTTAGGGGACTTTTCTGTTATTTAGGCATTCAATAAATGGAATTAAAAAGGATTAACTTTTTTGTTGGGTTATCAAGCTGCAATTTGAAACTTGCCAAATGTTGTACTCCTGTTCAGCTAAATCATTGATATACCATGTGGTCTAAAAATTTTCATATCTGTTACAGATATGTTGAGTAAGTAGACTAAAGAGAACAAACAAAAAAAAAACATAGCTTTTAAATTAACAGATTTGTTTTATAAGCTCTGCTTCTGTTTCCCCTCTAGTGCTTGGATCTTTAGATTGAATTTCCAAAGATTTTTGATCTGATCTGAAGTGATATTGTATCTTCCAGCAAAACCATATTGTGAGTTTTCAGTAGCTGCAAAGATTTAAAAAGCGGCAAACTACAAATATTATGTTTAAAATATATGACTTTTTGAGTACTGAATCTAAACTAAATCAGAGATCAACTCTTGTAATGTAGTTATTTAGTACTGTATCATTTTTTATGCCCTGAAATATAGGAGAAAAACATGTATCAAATAACAAAACTGTAAATAATCACTATCTTTGTAATAGGCTACACCAAATATTAAAATCGCCTCCCCATGTAGTTACAAGTTGTGTTAACTTGATAATGGGATGCCACAGAAAAAAAAGGGTGTGGAAGTAGGAAAGGAAGTCACGTGGGGGCAAAAAGCATTTCAATGATTAACAACGAATTTTTTCAATAGTTATGTTTACATTTCTGCAGCACAAATGATAAAGATTTAAATATAGAACTAATGCCCCAGACTATATCCAGTCACCTGCGGTCGCACTTTCCTCCAAAAAACAAAGCCTTTCTGATCTGAAAGCAACTCCATCACACAGAGTGCTTCCCACACTTATCAGCCATAACTCACGCAACCCTGAGGCAACTTGACAACTTTTCTCCCCCCAATTCCCCCTTCTCCTTTTAAGACCTTTGAACGCAGCTTTAATTTCCATGCATGTCTCAGACGGCGTCGAGGCAATAAAAATGCTAATTTCACTTGCTTTTCATTAAATCCCCAAACAAATTACGCAGGGTTGGTTATTTTATTTCCCCTTCCTCTGCCATCAAGTCATTTCCATACTTGTTTTGCTTACCTGAAAAACAAAACCGTTTCCCACAAATAAAGTCCCAGCGCGTTCAGTCGGCACATTTTTGCCAGTCTCATTTTATTTGGAGGGGAGTTGTGAAGGTGTATGACACTCTTCAGAAGAGGTCTGGAGGGAGGTGTGGTGACAGGGACTGGTGGGGACTCGGGTGATGCTTTATGACCTCCAAGGTGAGCCCGGATTGTCCTGCTTCTCTGTGGGGTCCGTGTCCCTTTCAGATCCAGTGTTCTCCAGTGCCAAACCGGGGGGTTGCCATCGCCTCACTCTCTATAAAAGCATGACTGTGTCCGCTCTACCTCCTCCTGAGTCACCAACAAAGAAAATCAAGTAAAAATCCAGATCGGGAAAGGTTTTCAGCACCTCGGACAGAGGCAGACAGGAAGAGGCTGTTCCAGGTTTCTGGTTCAAAGGGGGAGACAAGCGGGGACACCGAAGGGAGGAGAGGGGATAAAGGGGGGTGTCTCTGGTTTCAGAGGACAGCAGTTGCGTACAAGCTGCTAATACCTGACACGGATACACGCAGTGATTCTGTGGTCGGATCTGTGCGCCGCGCCGCAGTTAAGTGAGAAATGAGACATATTCCTTCAGCGGATATCCAACAAACTGGCGTCCGCTTGTCCCTAGGGTGCTGAAAAAAATGTGAATGTATTGTATTCCCAACAAACAAAAAAAAACCAAAAAAAAAAAACCCGCACACAAAAGAAGAGCTTTCTCTCACATCTGCAGGTTTTGTCTCACATGGATCCCCGGAGCAGCTGGAGCGTCTCTTTGGATGTGTGCGTATCGCGTTGCTGTGGGAGTCCCGGAGCTGCTGCTGCTGCAGGTACAACACGTCTGCCTCCTCTTCTCCCTCTCTTCCTTCACCCCCTCCTGCGGTTGCTGGTTCTCCCTCTTCTCCTCGTACTTATATCCCGGGGGCGAGCAGTTGTAGTAGTGCTTGGCGCTGCAGCAGCTCTGCTCAGCTGTTCCCATTGTCTAGTGGTGGTCAAGTTGGAGACCGCTTCTGAGCTCCGCATCCGTTCCCACCGGCGCACGCGGGCGCCCTAAACCCCGAAAGAAAACGCACAGCAGAGTTCCGGTGTCTGTGTGAGTTGTGGAATAAAATTCAACGCTGTTTATCCGATTAATGCGTTGCCTCTTCCATGGCAGGAGAAGTGACCACGGTCTGGGGTGCACCGACGCGCACTCACACAGACAGCAGTGCAAGCTCTGAGCGCTTCCACACTATATTTTCCTACTGCAGTCATTTACCAAACTCCAATATACGCACCTCAGTGTAGCGAGATACGCCCACAGGATGCTACCATTGGTCTGCAGGATGCTAAAGCTTGCAGTTGATTGGTCCGTGGGGTTGTCAGAAAAGTAGCTAAACGTCAGTTCTGCCTCCATCAGAGAGCTGAAAAATGAAAATGAGGGGGAGTAGAAACATTTAAATTGCACGCAGGAATGAATTTAAACATTTGTGGATATTTTTTATTTTTTTTTGTAATAACTTTCTTCATAAGCAAATAGGTGCTGGTTTCACCTCAAACAAGAGCTGTTCCATATATCTCACAGCATTACAAAGGTGTGTGTGTAATCTAAAAAGATGCAAATAAAACATAATAAATAAGATTTTATACACAGATAAATAAATACAATATCTTGGTACTTTTTTTGTCTTATGGTTTATAGTGAATAAAAAGACAAGTTTAGTTTAGACCAATTAAGACCAATAAGAAGCATTTGAAGTACAGAAATTTTCTGTTCTGGCCAAGATAATCATTGGAATAACCAACTCGCATAGGCACTCCACAGTTTTCCACAGTCAGCAATAATATGAGGAGCCATGTCTTCTGATTTTATAGGTCCACTCCTTTTTCTAAAGTCCAGTGTTCGTATAACCAACCAGGACATTTTAGAGAGCCTCATGCTTACAGCTTCTGAACCTTCATGGAGAACCTCATCTAACCTCAGTTTATTCTTTCCAATGTAAAGAACGTTTTAAAAGCTTTTCTTGTAAAGTATCGTGAGACAATAGGAATCTTGAATCTTGAATGCAAAGGCCCAAGTTTGTTGCCCATATACTGTACAACACATGAACTTACATTGCTGTAAGCCCACAATTCTGTTTTAAAAATACGTTTTTATGGTTTTTATGGATCTTACAATCTCATTGTCCGATGTGTATAATGACAATAAAAGGCATTCTATTCTATTCTATTCCATTTTTTTTTTCTTTTGTCCCTCCATCAAGTCCCTTCCACTTACCCCTAAACAGACTACAGGTTTACCAAGGTTGAAGGGAAATTGAGATTTTCCTCTCCCAGGGAACATTTTCTGTTTGACTTTGAGGATCTACAAACCATTTATGGCTTTAAAGGTTATTTTCCGTGAATTCTGGATTTGCTTCCTTCCAACAGCACACGCCTTGAAAACCTCTATTTGAAATTACCTAGTACACACCCTGATGAGATACCTGCAGAGGTGGGACCAAGTCATTATTTTGGAAGTCAC
>JAVLVB010000433.1:565882-593651 GCA_032876305.1 Orestias chungarensis | reverse complement strand
TAAACAGGATGGCGCTTTTTCTCACAGGGCTCTAAGCTGTGTCGCATTTGCAAAAGATCAAACTAGCCAAAAGTCTGTTAGTCATATGTGCATGATGGGGACGTAATATGATGCGACCAGACCTGAAAACTCGCTCCACTGTATATATATATACAGTGGAAATATATATACGGGGAAACGCAAATCGAAATAACGTCACATCTGTCCTGGTGAACGACAACAAGGAGAGTTGGCGATTCTGACGAAAAAAACAAAACTATACACTTAGAAAACTTTGCTTATAGTCCAGGGAGGGCACAGCTGACTCCATGTTTGACAGTTTGTCTTCATGGTTAACCCTGCAATTTGATTGGTTGTCAGTTCAAAACCACGTGGTTCTAATCTGATTGGAAGTTGTGCTGCCGGTATATAGCAACCACAGATGAAAGAGAGAGCGGTCCGTGTCAATACAGTTTTTAAATCTATGAGTTTTTGAGAAAAATAGCAAGTCTCTTCAAGTCAAAATGCTCAAGTCCAAGTAAAGTCACGAGTTACTGATGTTAAAGTCCAAGTCGAGTTGCAAGTCTATTTATATTTCTTAAGTCGAGTCTAAAGTCACCAAATTCATGACTGGAGTCTGACTCGAGTCCAAGTCGTGTGACTCGAGTACAAACCTCTGGATACCTGATCTACCTGAATTGACAACTTTCAGTACAGAATTATGAAGATTCTACTTCACACTTACTGAATCACAGAGCTACTCACTCTGAGACTGATGTAGGAATTTTATTTTGGCCTTTTGAATCCAGTATCTTGCTCTGCTAGATCATGGTAATACGGTTTTAGATGGATTGTAGCATGACCACTTGTTGAGCTTTGCTTTGTGGTCCAGTTCTTTCATCACCACAACACACCAGAGCATCAGCCCGCATTATCCCAGAGAAAACCCCCACTTGAATCTTTCATTTGAGGTAAAGTATTACCATTGACCCCAAGGAAGAAATCCTCCTTTCCCATTCGAGAAATATTACCTATGACTCAGAGAAGCTGACTATTATCCTAGACCACTTCACATCAGGCAAGAATTTCTCTGGTGCCTGCTGGAGGTAATAGACTAAAGATTGAAGCAAGATCACATAGTAAAGATTAGCTTTTGAGATTCCTAAACCTCTTTACAGTGATGGCTGTAAATCCTGTCCATAAACACTAAAAGCAGGATTGGAAACATTGGGAAACGGGGCATTTCTATTAGAAAATAAGCTATGCTTTACGTTGAGAACGCAAAAGCAACTTTTGGTGCCTTAATACAGCCACAGCAAAATCCCTTACGAATAAAAAAAAGGGTCTCTAAGACCATCCTGGGTGCTCAAAACACATGAAGAGTGGATAACCAAGCTTTCATGATTTTATCAGCAATTCTGCAAGAGTTAAGACCTTTCCATGCCATAGGATTATCAAAGTTGACAGACTAAATTCAGTCACTTCATAACAGCTAGTGCACATCTGAAACAAAACGGTGTATTTTCATTTGTTTTAAATAATCATACTAAGGTTAAACTTTCTATGTGAATAGAAAATACATATATATTAACACAGAGATAACAGAATACTATATGTCAACTGTGTGTGTATGAAGAGGGGAGGTCTTGTCAGAACCTCAGTCTAATAAAACCTATTTGTACTGATGTCTTCACCTTTTAAGTGGTCTTATGTTTCATTATTGCTTTTATAAATGTTGTTAAACGTGAAATTGTATACTTTTTTCACTATTATATAATGATTCTTAGGTCCTATTTGATATAATTATATTTATTCACCAATACAGCACAAAACCCACTGAGACACACACAGACTTCTCCTCTTAAAGACCATTTTGTCCGAATTGTCCGCTGGAATGTGACCCGGATTCTAATGCCTGCAGGCACTAAGGACTTCTTAAAGCTGAGTGATGCTGGCACCAAGGCACACGCCAACGTGCATGCACCACAGTGCACACATACGCACATTGCAAGAGAAAGGAAGAGGTGCAGAATATGGATATGATTTGTGTATTAGTAAAGCTGTAGCCTCTAAATTAGCCAATTCTCTCAGAGTACACATAGGAGCATTAAAATAATCACTGTTGCAATCGACAAGGACACTTTGGTCAGGGTGTTTTCCAGTACTTTTCACTGTGAATAAATGGGAATAAGGTCAAATGAAGATATGATTCAATCTTGTTACAGAAATTTAAGAGCCAAATGGCAAAGTTTCTTTCATATTACAATTAAATGAAATTCACAGAGGAATTGCAGAACACGAAATTTAGGCAGATTAACAGAAGCATCTATTAAAGAAGATCGAAAACCAGTGAGTCTAGGTACTAAGGCATGGTGGAAAGTAACAATAGAACCAGACAAACAAATCTTATATTATATTAATATATAATGATAATGAGAAAAAATATGGAAATTAAGGGAGAGAAATACAGTAACACAAAGGGAGGAGAGCTAAGACTTAAGAGGAACATAAACTAAGGGCGGGGCAACGAATAGGTAAGAGAAATAAAATTAAGCTAACTTCATCATTTTAATCATAAAAACTCAAAGATATAAACAAGAAAACAACAAGAAAATACTTGAAACACAACTTGAAAACCAAAATTCAGATGCCTAAAGATCGCAACTTGCAGTGGTTTGTTCCAGTCATAGCAGTTTTAATTTTTTTTATTTGTGAATCACTGTACGCCTGCAGACAGATCAGTATCTGTAGGGCTACTACTCTAGTATCTGAGAGAATGTAATTTCCTAAAGGAAATAAATCTCAGTGTAGACAGCGAAGATGAAAACAAGCTTTATAAAAATGTCACTGGATGCCTGAAATAAAGATGTCAATCATGTTTTTTGTATTAACGTTGCTGGAAAGAAATCCGAACATGATTCCAGAATAATACAAATTTGTTTTATATACCTGGAACAATATTTTGTCCATTTCTGCCCTTCTGCCTGTCAAGACTTTAATGAAAAAGGCAAAAGGGAGATTTAGTCCTCCCAAACCCATTCTAGATCTACTGAAGGATCTTTTCAAACTTAAATCATATACTTAAACCAGATATACATGAAAAGACTGATTATTTGGAATTCA
The DNA here is from genome assembly GCA_032876305.1 of Orestias chungarensis. Classification (NCBI taxonomy): domain Eukaryota; kingdom Metazoa; phylum Chordata; class Actinopteri; order Cyprinodontiformes; family Cyprinodontidae; genus Orestias; species Orestias chungarensis. Next base: position 590,549 of record JAVLVB010000433.1, on the reverse strand, counting down.
CAGTTTACAATACACAATTTACAGTTTGAAATTATGTGTGCTGTACAGTTTTTAGATAATATAGGTTTGTAAATGTATGCCACAAAAATTATTTAGATTTTAGTTTAATATGGAGCCTTGGATAGATTAACTTAGAGCAACAGACCTACAGACAATTCCTGGTTGGGTTCCTTAGACCTGCAAGTTGCTCATGTCTTGTACTCCCCATGCCATTGTGACCTGCTATTTTCATATTGTTGTAATAACCTCAATTCTAAGTGGTACATGTCCACTAAGCCCATCGTAAATTACTAAAAATAAAGTAGAGAGAGTATGGAAACTGTGTTTGCATGTAAAAAGCCTGCTTGTCTGCTTGTTAGAAATGTTCATGAATACTGAATCATGCCCATTTCAAATAGGGCAGAACATGTTCCACTGTTAGATTTTAGTCCTGTTTCCCAGGAAATCATCTGAATCTTTCATGATTTTATGAATCATAGACCATGTAAAAGTCCGGAAATATGATTCCTGAATTGATTAACTTTTTACCATCAGCCTTTCAAGGATTGCTAAGCAACTTTTGCACCCTCGTATGAATCAAGACTTCTGTTGCACTAAAATTTTGAGCCTCATCTAAAACAATAGCCATGTTCCTGTCAACTTTCTTTATACATACTTTGAACTTGGGTATAAAATTATTGAGAACAAATGATTAAGAAAAAAATGTACAGTACAGGTTTTGCCATTATTTTAGTCCTATGTTAAATTATATTTATGACACCTATAAAACTGGAGTTTTAAGGTATGATAATTCACTACAACTGAATTTTACACCAAAAAACACCAGGACACCACTGATTCATCATATCAAGTCTTTAGAGACAGTTATTTATCAGATACAGCGTTTGGTCCGTGAAGGATAGCCTGCAGCAAATTTTCAATGGCTCCAGTTTCACAATGAAAGCATTGTCTTTGCAACATTTATGTGTTGCTGAAACTCTGAACGAGACTAGAGGACTGTTTTCATATCAGATCAGATAATCACCAGCTGTTATGGAAGGAAGCATCGGAGCACTCAGTGTCAAGGAGGGAGTGCTATATGTCATAAAACAACCGTAAGACAGTGAGAAGACATGACTTCTGTATAAACTACAAATAATGTCAGGAAAATTTTCAAACAAGATTTGATAATATAAACATCAAATTAATAAATATCAATCTATGGTTTTTTCCTGACTTGCTGAAAACTACTATGCAGATTACTTTTCGCAGCAACCTGGACTGTTACTAAAAATTTCAACATCCTGCTTTCAGTGGAAAGTTCATTTTTCATTCAGGAAAGATTGCTGAGTGTGGTTGAAGAGGCGTAATGCAAAAACTCCCTAAATAAAGTTGCTGGAAGATCCAAGTAAAGTCTACACAGTCAGTAATCATCTAAAAACCTCATCATCTACTGCTGCTGGTCTGCAGTACTTTGTCACTGTCTACAAAAACATTACCTGTTACAAAGATCTCCTCAAATATCACTCTCATTATCCATCTAAGTTACTGTGTTTAGTGTGAATGTTTACAGTAGTCTTTCTTGACAAATAGAAAACTCGTTTTATAATTTTCATCTATTAAAAGGTTTTATTTTCAACAGTGATAAGGATGGGCCTCATTAACAGGCTCAGGATCGAGGATGATGTTTGAACTGGGTAGTAAAAGTGGACGGTTAAGAATACCCGTAAAACTTTGTATTTGGAGGAGATAGGCTACACAGTCCAGTCATTAGCTGAGCTTAGCTTAAATCTTTTGTATTAATGCTGTACCCTACACAATAGTAATCAGTATTTACAATTTCAACCACAGATCTTGCATTCACACCCACAAATAAAAACACTTCAGTTGTTTGTTTCTGACAGGCTCTGAAACAATGCATGCAAATATAGCTGAACATGTAAACAGACAGGAAGCCAGCATTCCTGAGTGGGTGAAGATATAATTGAAGAAGGAGAAAAGTATTTGGTGTTTCTGTTGTGATATATCCAAAGACTGATGAAAGTCTTGGTTGAATCAGGAAGCAGTGTTGAAAGTGATGAAGGAACTCTGCCTCCCATCTCCCATTACCTCACTTGGTTACCATGGAGACTGAATGCTGATGGATGCACAGGCATTATTGCTGAATAAAAAGTTGAACGGATTTCTCAGGCAACTCCTCCTGCTTTTTGGACGTGAATGCATGTGACAGACACTGCTCTACTCCCAAGTGCTGTTCGATCTTACACATCAGAGGAAGGACTCTACTCCACCCATAACCTCTAAACAAAAGGAAACATCATTTTATTTCATTATGCAGTAGCTTTGGTAAACTGTCTGCAACAAGGTGAGTCTGCAACCCTCTTGATATTCACGTGATGTTTTCACATTGTAGACCTCCTTCTCTAATCTTAGCAACCACCACCGTTTTTCAGAATCAACCCTCAACCTTGAGCTGTGGCATAGCTGCCACTTGTAAACCATTTAAGAGGCACATTTCTTTTACACGACCTGGAGCTTTAGCTCTTTGTCTTTCTTGGTGTTGATATGTTGTTCATACAGACATCATAACTAAAGGAAAAAAGTGGGAACCCCAAGATTTATGGTAATTAAACTGCAGTTCAGGTCAAATGCTAAATACATAAATGACCCCATCAAATGTATAATACTGCTATTTATATAATTTAAGAGCTTAATTTCTTAGATCAAACCCAACCAAGGGTGTTTCATCTGCCTACAAGCTTAACTAGCTCTTTAACCACGGCTGAGTTAGATTTGAATTTTTAAATATGATACTGCTTTAAAAATTAGTTTTCCTTCTTTAAAATCCTGACAATAAACCTGTCAGCATACTATATGTCTGAAAACACTATTAAAACATTATCTTGTCAACTGACAATCTGAAGCAGACTATGGTTTAGGCTGGTTAAGTGCAAAACCGACTTTGTTCATTCATGTGTAAATATGTGCATGGTATATATAATGTACAAACTATTCTTTCCTAATTGTACAAGAACAAGATCCAGTAAATAGAGTTTCTTTCAGTAAAGTTTGTTCATAAGACTTGTGTCTCCATGCTAGTACCTTTTTTTTATTGCAGTCAACTTTATTGTCCTGCATCAAGGCTGAAACCAAGGTGAAGATCAGTTTTATGCATTTTTCTTCCAGCGGGACTTTTAAAGACTGGGTTGCTGAATTTTATGAAGCTATGTGCAGATATGGAGTAGAGAAGAAGAAAAATAATAACATTTTGGTGCAAACATGAATCACTTTGCTTGGAATTGATAAATAACATTCTGGCCTTTTTAACCAGCTTTGGACGCACTGTCTTTTTTCCTCATCATCTGATATCTTGGAAATTTAAAAAAAAAAAGACTGACCTTCAGTTTGTTTGTTTTTCCAGTGGTTAAATGCAACTGGCCCAGTTTCAAGAATTTTCCCTGAAAAAATGAAAAAAATAAAAAAATAAATCTAGCAATACATCCTCCTCTGATCCTCCTCCTGCCTCTCTGCTACATGAAAGTAGGCGACAGCACCAAGCTCGACAGGGGGGGGGGGACATTTTTTGTTACATGGATGAAAACCTCCTCTGAGATTAATACCAATGGGACACGACACTTTATTCCTGGGGAGAAAAATGCAGTTGTCAGTCGACTTAATTGCACTCTCATGGTGCATGAGGGCCTGCTGAGTTATTGAGAGCTCTACCAGGAAAATCATGAGCGACGAGCGACAGGAGGGCCTGACATTGCACTTCAAACAACAGCTTTTCTGTCCGAGCCGAAAGATGTAAAGGGGAAATCGGCAGCTAGATTAATTATATGGGCACTGTTTGTGAGATGGAATCAGTGCATATATTATAATGGTATAAAATATTAATTTTTAATGAGACAAAAAAAAAAAACTACATTCATACCAAAAAGTGGGTATGGTTCATGCTGATGAAAGTCAGAAGTTCAAGTCTAAACTAAAGTACATTGGGAAGTTTTTTTATATCCTTTCAAACGGTTCACTTTATGGTCTGTAAAATTCATGTTCTTGAAGAGTTCAAGAGTTATACTTGAACTGCCTGAATTATTTACTCAAACATCCAATACTGGCTTTCATTCTGCATTGCTAACTGATATATCCTCACCTTAACTGCTCAGGCAAAGATGGAGAGACAGTCCATGTACAGCTGAACCCAGGCTGAAGCTTGAATACATACATTTTGCATGCAGTGTAGGATTGTAAGGGAAGGTACTGTGAGCATAAAAGGACAAAAACAGGAAACCTGTTGCACTAAATCTTTGACATGTTGAAAAGAAACAACTGACATTGCTTGTATTTTCCATGACTTAAAAATAATTTTACAGGTTAACACATACATGCATTAAGGCTAAAGTTGGATTTAAGCGTATTGGGGAATGACATTTTTAAGGTTTAACATAAGATGATATTAAAAGTTATGTCTGAAGCAGAGTGCTAACATTTTCTTACTTGTTGATCGTATGTTTCATGTTGACATACATGGGATTCATTTTCAAAAGATATGTATTTATCAGTTAAACATGTTACTAATTTAATGTCAATTTTTAAAAGTGAACACATTTGTTGCACAACAATTTAGTTATAAAATGATAATTTATTTGCCTTTTTTTAATAAACATATTGGCTAGGCTTGGAAATTACATTTTTTTCTCATAAAACTTTGCAACTACTGACAAAGGGAAAAAAAAAACTAGTGGTTGTAATTTTGAATAGCTGAAACTTATATTAATAAAACCTACTTTAAAGGTGTAAAGTCTGTCTAAATAAATCCAATATATATATATATATGTATATATATGGTAGCTGTTCTCTAATTATTTGGTTGTTTTCATGTCAGTATGTTGTTATACAGCAGTAGAGACAGTGAACTCATTGTCATATATATATATATATATATATATATATATATATATATATATATATATATATATATATATTTGCACAGTTATAGAACTGCGCAATTGTCTTTGCACAGTTGTATAAAATTAAAAATATATTTTGGATGTAATTTTGATTTTTTCTTTTCAAAAACTGGCATGATGTTCAGCTACCAAGCTCCAGGTCAACTGAATAAACCTTTAGTCAGATGGGATAACAAGGACCAAATGAATCAGGATATGCCAAAGTAAGATATTTCCTTGGGTCATGATGACTGGGTTTAAGTGACATTTGAAAAAGTTCAATAACAAAAATACATTTTAACTCTTCATAATAAAAATTCAGGGTTGCCAGAACAACTGTCTGATGTTAAATAAAACTACCCTGTGCTCTAACATTAAGCTGCAGCGAAAAACTGAAAACACTTTTTTTTTTTTTGCATTGTATGCTATGTTTTGCTTAACGTCTTTAAAAAAGAGCAATTTTATTTTCAACTATAATGTAGTCTTATCTTGTCTGCTTGAAAGAGCACACAGGGCAGATTGGCAGAACATTAACATCAGTATCTTCTCATACAATTCCAACAAAACTAAGATTACTGATCCACATAGCTCAGGTAAAAGATTAAAAAAACGTGCAAAGTTTTGTGTTTCGTTGAGATACGTGTTACTGTAAATATGAAGAGACGAACACATAATAAACTAATAGAACACATGAAGGTGAATTTATCTGGTAACCTCTAACTCAGTTTTTAGCGTCTGAATTTTGAATGAACTCTAAATTAAAAATCTAGTACATCATGCAAGACGACATGAATATTGCATGAAACCAGTCTGCTTGTATGATTGCCAGGAGCAAGATGTAATTACATTTGCCTCAGGTGTTTAAACATGGGCGAGTAAAAGATAAGAAATGAAAACCAACTGATAAAATACATATGAAGCACAAGCCTGAGATCCGTTTGCTGTACTGATTTGATCATTGTTCTCTAATTATTTGGTTGTTTTCATGTCAGTATGTTGTTATACAGCAGTAGAGACAGTGAATTCATTGTCATGTTCAAGAAACCAGTCTGAGATGATATGAGCTTAATGGCATGTCACATTATCCTGCTGGAATTAGCCAGACGATGGGTACATTTTGGTCTTAAAGGGATGGATATGGTCAGCAAAAATACTCAGGTAGGCTGTGGCTTGCAACAATGCTCAATTGGTCTAAGGAGCCCAAGGAGTGCCAAGAAAATTTTCTCCACACATTACACCACCACCAGCCTGAACCGTTGATACAAGGCAGGATGGATCCATGGTTTCATGTTGGTGACACCAAATTCTGACCCTACCATCAGAATGTGGCAGCAGAAATCGAGACCCATCAGACCAGCAACGTTTTTCCATTCTTCTATTGTCCAATTTCGGTGAACAAGTGCAAATTGTTGCCTCAGTTTCCTGTTCTTAGCTGTCAGAAGTGACACCCGGTGTGTTCTTCTGCTTCTGTAGCCCATCTACCTCAAGGATTGACGTGTTGTGCATTCAGAGATGCTCTTCTGCATACCTTGGTTGTAATGAGTGGTTATTTGAGTTACTGTTGCCTTTCTGTCAGCTCAAACCATTCGACCATTCTCCTCTAACCTCTGGCATCAAAAAGACATTTTTGCCCCCAGAACTGGTGCTTCTCTTTTTTGAACCATTTTCTTTAAACCCTAGAGATAGTTGTGCATGAAAGTCCCAGTAGATTAGCAGTTTCTGAAATATTCAGACCAACCCGTCTGGCACCAACAACCACCTCACGTTCAAAGTCACTTAAATCACCTTTCTTTCCTATTATGTTGCTTGGTTTGATCTGCAGCAGATTATCTTGATCATGTCTAAGTGCCTAAAAGCATTAAGCTGCTGCCATGTGATTGGCTGATTAGTGATTTCTGTTAATAAGCAATTGGACAAGTGTACGTAATATAGTGGCTGGTGAGCGTATATTGGTTAGTCATACTAACCATTATACCTTAGTCATTTTATGTTTAGGGGAGGAATTATTTTTCCTTAGAATAGGGCAAAGCATTTACCTGCAGTATGAGGAACAAGAGTTTTTAGTTTTTTGTTACATCATTAACTGATAAAATATGGGTTGTAGTAGTGAAATCTAAATTTTTAATGACTCATTCCCCAAAATTTTTTACAAAAATGTCTCTGAGGAATCAGACAGTATACTACAGAGATAAAACTGTATTAAGTGTTAAAACCTCAAAAGTAGTATGTAGTTGCAGGAAACGGCAACTGAAAACTTACTGATGAGAAACATGCTTTTAAACCATTATTTTTTTGTTCTTAGTTTAACTTTTTATTGTGTTTTTCTTCTTTATTAATGTCTCGCTCTTTAAATTTTCACTTTGTAATGCACATCATAATCTGTATGTAAACTACTTTGTACATGAAAACGTTTTTTACATTAAATGCGCTATACAAACACATATTCCTTTCCTTATGTTACCAAAGAGTAAGTTGGTCGTGATAAATTTTTTTGTTTCAGGCAGATAAGATTGCATAATTCAGAGACTTTGGTGCATTCGTCTAAATTACTGCCACTTTAAGCATCTGACTTCTGGGACTTTGTGAAAGGACATATATGGCCTACCAAAGCAGAAGTGATTATTTCCTCTTCGTCCTCCTGCGGTCTCTCCTGCTCTTTCTCTGGTTCTGTCTCCGGTTTTCTGTGAACTGTCCCACAAAGGCCGAAGCCCAGATGTACTCCCGTGGGGCAGAGTGAAACAGATGTATCCAAAGGATGAGATGAGCAGCTAAGCTCTGGATTCCTTCTGCAAATCTCATTCTCAAACTAATAGAAACAAGAAAACAGGAAACATAAAACGTAATGCTCATTGTTCACATTATGAGTCACTGAGGATTTAATAGTACTCATTTATTTATGCTTCAATGGCATTTTGTATTCTTTAACATTTAGTTTCATAAATACATACTCATTAGCTATTTCCCCCTCAGCATATTTGTACACTAATTTAAAAGTATAAACTACTTTGTTTGATTTAATGCAGGCAAATTAACATTGATGTGACTGCAGGGTTTCTTTAAATGCTGTTTTTTTTAATGCTGTAATGTATATTCAACTTACACAAGCTTAAAGGATGCTTAACGCAGTAAAAAATGCCAGCACAGTTTGTGTCTTATCAAATAAATTAACATTTACCACCTGTCTTGTGATGAATGACCATAATTTTAACATGAAGAGAAAGTCTTTTATTAATATGACTCAACATCAATGATACTTTTAGCTGTTATTAAAAACTTGATATATCTTATTTATTTTTAAAGTTAATTCAAAATGGGAACATTTAACACAATGTCTTATTTACTCTTAAAACTTTAATAGGGGTTCTTGAAAGATGTATAATAGTACGTGTTTTTTTTTGTTTTTAACATATTTTGTTATACCCTCAACATCAACATTTCTGTGGACCCTCAACATCTGGAAAATCAAATTTCTCCAATAACTCTTTCAATATTTAATTTTTTTGCTGATACATGGGTAGCATATGCAACATAAAATTTGTTTACAGACCCCAAATATTCAACTTTTTGTCACATCAATATTATCTCATTAATATGAATTTATAGTAATGATGATGATTCTACATTACCACTTTGCTTTGGATAAAAATCAGTTGAAATCCAATTGTTATATCATCATACTATTGTCTTTCATGGGTTTCATTACCCTTCAACATATCCAGAGTCCACATCCCCCACAACAGTAGATGCTGTAAGGTAAATATGGTGCTCTGTAAAGTGACTTTAGATGCAGCTGTGGGAATATTTATGTAAAACTGTTCTGAGTCACTGACACAAATGATGTCATTGCGGTACACACATGTATGTGTGTGTTGGTTCAAATATGAATACATTTGTATTCCTATGTGTTTTCAGTCAAAGATTCTGGCACACAGTACCTGCGTTTTGTGTGTCTAATTACAGTGAGTGCTTTTGTGGTGCATGTCAGTGTGACTCTTCCTCTCTGAGTCTGACGTTCACATCAGTTCACTTCATAGAGGCTGGACGATGATGGATTCCCCATCCGCTGTAATGTCCACACGCACACTTTTACCAATTCCCTCTTCTCATATTTTTTCAGTCATTCGCATTATGTGTCCCAACTATTTGTGAGATAAACACAAAGTAACGGAAAGGCGAGAAGGCTTTTACAGGCTTCCCCTTGTTTTCAGTTTGTAGCCACCTTTTTCAAAGGAAGGGCTTCTGTATGTTTGGGAATGGAGGAAATCAGGGCAGTCATGCCGAAATAACACACACACTTTGTGTTTACAGTAACAAAACTGTACAGTAGGCCTCTAACAGGCTAAAGATAACTTTGCTGAATTGACTTTTTGTGTTACTGGGGGAATGATTTTGTTTTCACTTGGTTGCCATTTCTGTTTTACACCTCAGCAGTACTTACCCCGACTCAGATCTTTTGGTTCATTCCTGTGTATCATTTCAAGTTTGTAACCTCTGGTTTAGAGAACAACTTTAACTTATTCATTTAACAAATGACAACATTTCTAAGTAGCAACATTAAGCTGCTTGTGCAGTTTCAGAAAGGCAAAAAATAAATAAAATTAACAATTTCCCAAATGTATTTTTGGAAACTCTATAGTCAGTCTCCACCTTTGTAACAGTTTTAGGGTACCTCAAATAACATGGAGGTAAGTAATAGGTTACCAATAATATATCATTATCTTTGCAAATCTGACCAGGGTTGTGTGTTTGTGTTCTGCTTTTGGACATAAAAAAATAGACTGCAAGTAAACCTGTTATGTAATTTCCGCTGTCTGTTCAGCTGAAAAAGGAAAGGGGTTTCACTAATAGCCATATGTTGCTCTGAGTAAGATGAGCTCTGTTTACAAGGAAATGCATTCTGTTCTTTCTTGCATGAAAGCACATAATAAAACTGTCGAAAACACCAAGGGGTTAGTGGTCAGTTGTTTCACACTTATAATGTCCAGGAATAACATATGGATATTGATAACAGACGATGAAGTCTCACAGATGTCCTTTAGAATATGTTTAGCAGTGTGTGCAACCATGTCTCCATAAATGATTATTTAGTTTCTTATTTTACAACAATTATCCCCATTTGAGTGTCTGCAGGGATTTACTTAAGATTTGAGAATAATTAAGGATTTAAAAAATAAACTCAATAAAAAAATCACTGAATAATATCACGTCCAGGTACCTGTTGCCGTTTTATTGTCCTGTTAGTCACAATCTCATTGTGATGTTTGTTTGGCTAATCAATAACACAGACAATCTATTTTCTTGTGCATGGCTTGGAAAACATTGCCATTGACATTAGTTTGTTGAGTTTATATGGGTTTCTTTCCTCAAAAATGTAGTTATAAAAGCAGCAAATGCCAAATGTATTAACAACAACTTAGAAACACATTTGATTTCACATTATAGCTGGATCTGATGGCTAGAAAGACATTTCTGTCTCTTTAAAAATATCCTACCCAAAACTGCCCCCTCCAGCCTATAATTACAACCCTACTTCTTCTTGAGGTCCATTGATGTTGTTTATGAACATTCATTACACCTTTATATTTGGTTATACAAAAAAGGTGCATTATACAAATTTTGTCACCGTGTTCCACAAGGTGTTTTCTAATTCCTGCTGCTAGTTTGGTGTCGCTGTGTGGGCGAGGGGTGCTCTGTGGAGTTGGGAGATTTGTTGTGGGCTTAACTCCAAGGTGGATCTATAGGTAAATAAGCAGCCTATTGCAGAACCATGATTTTAAGCACCCTTGAATGGCTTTCATAGGAAATTGGATCAAAAATACCTTCATAACTATGAGAAAAAGCTTTTGATGAGGGAATGACATCATGACATAATATAAAGCACAAAATACCTCTGTTTATTTCATAAACCAGCATTTATTCAACCATGAGTTTCACACAGTATTAGGATATTTACCGGTAATACTAAATAACAAATAATCCTAACCAGAACGCTATAGGATAGATTTTATGTTTTTACCTGTTTTGCTTGAAAAAACAAAATACTTTCAGTGAATATGCATTTTTTTTTTCTTTTTCTGTCATAAAGCTCTAATGTGGTTTTGTAAAAATGTCTAACATAACTATAAAATAGATGGACTAATTAATTGTTTTTAAATCATTACACATGTGCAGTTGTGTTTGTATGTTGTATGCAGAAGCAATTATATCAACTACCTGATATAGTCCAAAAACTCTGCATCCATTCGCTAGTCAGAGCTGTGTTATCTAAAAGTTTTTTCCTCATTATATCTTAAAACTGAGACAGTAGAAAACATATTACTTTGCAATTTTGGAAGAAAAAATAACTCTGGCCTGCTAGGTCCTCACATCTCAGTTTGTAAGTCAGCAGGGTTTTTGGAAATAGACCTGTCACATTCTAAAGGATTGAGTCTGTAAATTGTGTCTATTCATTCATTCCCAGACAGCGAATGACAGACAGAATGACATTCCAGAGATTTTGAGCTGCCAAATGAGGAGCCATCCCAGAAAACAGTGACAGCTGCTGTGCTGTAAAATGTCGTTATTGCTCTCATTTTATGGCTCCGGATTTGTTTGTTGGAGGACATAAAGCGCGAAGAAGAAGGCTGACAACATCATTGGGAGGAAATGAGAGAAGAAGAAAAAAAATTCACATTGCTATAATGTGGAAAACCTCCAGGAATTGTGCAGCGCAACACCAGAAAGACAATTTACTCCATCTCTGACAAAAAAATCCCTAAAGTGAAACATTCAGAGTTCACTTTTTGTAAGTGAAGAATTGTTACCAATGGAGTCACACTCACTGGGTGAAAATGCAATTTGTTTACATGGCTGCACCATAATTTGGCTTCCAAATGTCAAAGCAGTTGGGTGTAAAAACTTCCAGCAGTTTTACAGTTCCATCTTTTCCTGTTTTACATCCATCTGCTGCGGTGAAACAAAGCGTCTAAATCCACAGCGCACGAGCCAGACCCTGTTAGTGCTTCTGTGTTTCTCGTTGTTTCCAGTGAGCCATGAAACAGATGCACAAAGTTTTTGATTCCAGGGATTTATTGTACGGACGAGGGGAAGAAAACATCACAACGGGAAAATGAATATGTGAGGTCAGTTTATATGATCATGAGTCTACACAAAACAAAAAAACAAATACATCTCAAGGAACCATGAGAATAAAACATCAATCTATTACAAGAGCAATCATTAGTTTTATCCAAACCAAAACACTTAAAAAAATTCAAATTACTAATAAGAATTTTAAAAAATATAGTATTAGATATGAAAATGAAGGATTGACAAGCAAGATGTACACAGCAATATGTTGCATGTCACTGTTGAAACTGCAGGGTGATTTTCCTATATGTGAAATACTTTCATGTTGAATTTGGATAAGGCAAACATATTTTCCAACAAATGTTATTTTCCGTGTTTAATCACGCACTTAAAGTTCTTGTATTCTCACAAATGTATCTGTTTCTTTTACAAACCGTTGTCAATGCTCGTCTGTTGCAGAGGTAACGCTTTCAAAATAGCAAACCTGAAATTCTTTTGCACTCCAAAACGAAACTATAAAATTCAAGTCAGTTTAAACGTAAGAAATAGTACAAATTACAAACTAATATGTTATGTGTATGAGAAAGCTGCTGCAAACAGGAATGTTTTCTGTTTTACATTATTTTCTGCAGTTTCTGAATCTCAGATTTTCTAGGAAAAGTGAGGCTCTAGTTATTCCTCTAAATCACTGACTTAAAGGTTCTCTAATGACCTGATTGGTCTATATCGTCATATCTGACCATGAACTTAAATGGTATGTGCTTAAAAAAACATTACCTAGCACAGTGCATAAACGCTGTATTGTGAGTCAATGTTCATAGTGATGGTCAAGACTGGCGATTTCATTTAATTTCAGAACTGGTATGAGTCCCTTACAAAGCATGTATGGCACAATACCTATCTATCTATCTATCTATCTATCTATCTATCTATCTATCTATCTATCTATCTATCTATCTATTTATCTATCTCAAAAAAAAAAAAAATATATATATATATATATATATATATATATATATATATATATATATATATATATATATATATATATATATATATATATATATATATATATATATATATATATATTTAATTAGTTTATTAAAGGGTTCAAAATAAATTATGTTGGTGCTAAAACATGTCATGCTGTAATTTAACAACCAAATTATTTTGGGACACAAATGGAGGTCAAACATGAAGTCTGCTTTGCACAGGCTCATTCTGACACAAAGTGCTTCACATTAACAAAAGACAAGGACATTTTCCATCTTTTTTTCTGGTTTGTTCCTCCCTTTGTTAAGAATGACTTGCCAGACTAGAACATGGTGTCTCTTTTGCAGTAACCTTGAGCTGAAGCACCAGTCTACATTTTAAATAGTAAATGGACTTATTTAGTTGAGGCTTGTGTGCTCTTTGTCTCTTACCTTAAGTAATTTCATTATGTTTTTATAATTAAGAAAACATGCAGTTAATAAAAAAATCTAAGAGCACCTGGTCATCGAAAGGGCAGTCATTGGTACAAAAATGTACAACAAAACACAAACAAAATACTAATTACTATATACACTATAATATACACAGCAGATTAACAATTATAATCATAATGCATTAAAAATGAACACATCCAGGTATATGCTGAAAAAAATCACATTGTTGTGTCTTTCTTGTTATTGAGCACTTTGCAATAGTGTTTTTATACATGACAAGCATGTATACAAAAAGTGTGTATTATTAATAACCAGCAATGACTTTCTGAAAACATTTTTGTTACAATTAGTTCATACAACCTCATGCCAAATTATCAATCCACTTTCAATACCCGGTCTTTTAAGCTGACTCAGGCATAAAAAAACTAACAAGCTTATATACACACAAGCACTTACATACCTTCAGTTTGTGTATGAACTAGATAGAAAAGTGTTAGGGTAATGTTCATAGGCAAATTGTTGTTGCATGTGACTTTACCAGGTCTCTAAGGAGTTCCAACATATGTTGGTGTGTTTTTATTGGCTGGCACAATTATGCAGGAAAAGGAAATAGACACACAATTACAGCGATTGCTCCATTTCATGCACGATGCCTCACATCTGGTGGAAGAATGAAGAAGCATATCCACCAATTAGTATGGTAAACTTTTATATGTTTACGTAATTGAGGTAGGAAGAGATACGTAAATGGTTGGATAACGCAGGTAAGAGATTATTTGATGTTTAAGTGACTAATGCAGCCATTCAGTGTCCTTAGTGGCATCCAAAAGACCTTAAACTCACTTAGGAAAGTTGAACAACTGTACCAGTCATGTACATGTAAAGATGAACCTGCATATATCAAAAGATTCTGCAAACCCTGGAATTATGTATACTTCAACAAAATGAAGGGTGTCAATTATAACCAAGTTTTTCTCCAAGAGAAGGGCATACAGCTCTGTGTGATTATGTAGCTCTTGGTTTAGCTAGCTAGTTATTGTCTAGTTCATTTCATTTCAACCATGTGTAAAGGAAAAGCCTTAGCTAGATAGTCATGCATTTAACCTGCCAATGTACCTTTTAGCACATTTAACAGCCAATTCACAGTCAGCAGCAGGTCCAACTCCATACCAACACTACTACTCCTCCATGATTCAGTGAACAATGTAAGCCTTACAGAGTTTGTGTGCTAGTTAGCTAGTCATTACTAGGAGACTTTTGCGATCTCTCTTGCTCTTTTTAAAATTACACAAAAAAAACTTAAATATGTCATACTGAAATTTAAACAATCATTAAATAATAATAAATAAACAGATTTCGGTTTTTGTACTGGAAGCTTGACAATTGAAAACAGTTTAAATACTTGTTCAGATTTAAAGCAACACATTAGAAGTTTCAGTTTTGGCGCCACTGTGGACAAATGCGGTAAAATTTTATTTTATGAAGCTTGAAAAGTTACTCAGTGTTGCTTTAATATGACTGTTCAGCGACATCTATGAATATAAATTTTATTTTATGAAGCTTGAAAAGTTACTTAGTGTTGCTTTAATATGACTGTTCAGCAACATCTATGAATATAAATTTTATTTTTTCCTATTAATAAGGCAATTTAACAAAAGCACATATGTGTTGATTGTAATAAAGGGGTATTCACACAAAACTGTAATTTAAGTTAATGTTCTTTTCTATAATGTTAGCAATGTTTATTTGTGTATCGTATTTTTTTTGTTGGTATTTTAGTATTTATATATATTATAGATATATATAGATATAACAAATACGGGCTAACATGGCCTTCAGTACAGCTGTTGTGTTTCCTTTTAATCTTGCTTTAAATAGTAAATACTGTATGCAAACTGTGGCATTTACAGTTGAGTAAATATTGTGCTGGGATCAGTATTGAACCAAAGGAAGCAAAACTGTTACAATCCGTTATGGCTAGTTACGCAAAGTTTTTTAAAGGTCAGTTATATTCTACAGACATGGTGACCGCAGCTGCACATGAGGGGTTAGGGGCGCTTTTAAAAGTTTTGTCATGAGGTTCAAAATTCCTGGCAGCAACCCTGATCATCACTATGTTTATTTTCCCTTCACTCCAAATATTCACTCTATTCAGAATGCAATTATGTTTTAAATGATTGTTTAAACTAATAATAACATCATTTTGGACTGTACAGAATCAGAATCCTTTATTTGTCATTGCTCCACATGGGTGCAATGAAATTTCCCAAAAACCAACCAAAACAGTGTTCGCATCGTAATCCGAACCGGAAAAGATCCTGTCGGCTGTAGGTGGTCAGTGTATGGCAGGCTGAGCGTCGAAAAAAGGAAAACACTAGAAAAAATACTAAAAAGCACTGTTTTGCGCCGAGCCGCTTCTTCCATGCGAGCCACCATCTTGGAAGAGCTGTACAAGTTGATGGCGATAATTGAAGCCAATTGAATAATTCATGCTGCTGTTGCTGAGCTTTAAAGCAGCACAAAATATTTTTTGACCTTGCATAAAATATTTTCTTAACTTTTGTGATTATACATCGATTTACAGATAGTTGAAGGACTCCTCTGTCATGGTCCGAGGGGTCTGTATCGCTTTAAACGGCACTCAGAAACTTTGAGGAAACAAATAACAACGATTGTGCTGACTGCTTTGCAGTACATGTCACTTCCTCCGTTTGAACTAAGTGTCTACAGTAATTTATGCAGCTGTAAATTCTCCTTAACCTCTGGGTGGTTTATATTAAGGCCTTCATGTTTTATATACCTAAAGATTAATTATAAACCTCCGTTGAAAGGAAAGATTTTAAAAGAATATGACTGATTAGACTTGCACCAAAATGCTTAAAAAATATATGCACTCTCCCAAAGACAGCTGCTCTGTGCAACATTGCATTTGAAAGCTTAACTCCTAACCTTTTGAGTGCATGAAGTCTAATATGTGATTGGACACCTGAGAGTGTTAATGTAACCTTGTACAGGGTGATAGTTGGCTGTTTATTTGGCTCTGGGTGAAGGTGAGACAGGCACAGCGCTGCTTTAGACCTGCAGGAGAGACAAGCGGGAAGCCCATATTTAGATGGCACTTTTGGCTCATGACCAATTTCACAGACAAAAAAAACATATACACACACATACGCAGACCCACACCACACAAAGCACTATAGGAGGCCCCTTAATCACATTATCCTTGTGAATAAGGTGAGCGGCATGATGTCTTAAATACACTTCAGTGTTGTGTGCCGTAATTATATACTCAGCATGTTATGGTCATGTAAGCATACTAACATGCATCCAGCAGAAACATACATTGCCATATAGTATTAGTTCAGAAGTGTCATATTATGGGAATAGTAATTAACACACAATAGTAACCTTGAAAACCTGTGCATCACCCGGCGGTTATTATGCCTAAAAATAGTTTCTTCAGCAAAGAAAAATTTGTTTAAAATGATGGGATTATATTAGATTTATTTTGCCTTTTACTTGCTTTTAGTAAGCTTGAGAAATAATGTTTTTATCTGCCAATGTGAGAATCTCTAAGAATCAGTGATGAGCAACCCTTTGAACTGTATGCTTGCAATTACAGGACATAAACAAAGTCCAGAACCATAGAAAAAACAAAATGCAGAAGGAGGTTTTTGTGAATATGTTTATATGAATGGAAATTTTCAGTCTAGTTATCAACTACTTTAAATTTTTTGTCCTATCCCTGATTCGGATGAGCATGAAACATATTGAGTAAAGTCTTAAACAGAAATCATAAATAACTAATAAGGAGGAGAGGTTTAACAGAATCCATCTGGAGTAGTTAAGACTGTGTTACCATTGACTGAAATCATTAGACCACTATAGCTTAGAGTTTGGAAATAAGTTATTAAAATTAGCTATTTTTCCAAAATGAACTTATTCCATCCTAGAGCCATGGGCATAATAATGTAAGTTGAGTAAACAGGTTATAGTTGTTCTAATGTGTATATGAAAATGTGTTGAGGAGAAGATCGGATAGTTTTTATAAAAGGGGTATGTTCATGTTTGCCACAATTGTTTGTTTTTCACAAACAAAGGGTTTCACAAATCCAACATTTTATTGCCCTAAATTGTGTTCAAAATAACATACTGCCTCACCAGTGTAGAATAAATTCAATCAAATTGATTTTGAACTTGATACAAGCAATTTAAAGTCCAGGTTTCTGAAATATTGGCAAAGAAAAGCTCCTACTTTGCCATTGCAGCAGCTGCTTGTTTATGTGTTATTGACATCCCTCCATTGTCTCATGCTTATCAAAGATTGAGGGGATAGCAGGTTTAGTAGCAAAACCCAGAAACATCTCCAACAGCAAAGCTACTTCTACAAAAATACCACGGCATTCCCTGGTTTGAAATGATAACTTGTGTTTTCTGTTCATTCTGCTTGAGGTCTGTTTTGTCTCAGTCAGGGTTTGAATGGGATTTTCTTCTATCCGTACACTCACGGTTTAGTTAATTGTAAAACCCCTGTCTGTACTGAGCAGCTGCAAAGCATCCTGAAGAATACAGGCCTTTGGGTTAACAGGAAGAATAAACTGCTTTAATATCAAAATGAACTGGGGTTTTTTTGTTGGTTTTTTTGTTCCAATCACATTTTCTTTCTCTAAAATAATCTGCAATCTTTAGATTAAAATAAGCTTGAATGCCAAGTTATAAAGAAAAAATTTGTTATATAACTATCACTGTATAGCTGTTATGATTAGCCTCATGGCCTTGTGCATCATAAGTGATATTGACAAATAAATGGGGAAATAGTCATAGAATGCTGTCATGGGAATCTTATTTGTTTAGTTTTACAATTGTGGAGAAATAAGGCCTCTTAGGTGAATTAAATACAGCTCTGCTATCAGATTTTTTTTTATATTACCATGGAAGTTATTCTGTCTTGAATTTTTCCACTGCCAAAAGCCTGAACTTTGTCAAAGTTTTTATTCTAGCTACAAATAGGTTCTTCATTTAATTTAACAGACCATTTCTGTGAAATTATTGGTTATAATGCTTACAATTATAAGTAATGAACAAGAAAACAAAATCACATTAAAAAAAAAGCTTTCCAACGAACATTATTCACTCCACTTTAAACAGCGTAAAACCGAGATTTTCCTAAGAAGCTCTAAGCTTTTTTTCTGGATCTCTGCAGATTCTTTTACACTCAAAGACCGTAAGTGCTAAATATCTTTTTGTTTACTGCAGCAGTCTGAAGGATGCCATCAGGCAACGTGCATGGGTGGTGAGGAACAGCAGGAATTTGATCACGTCTTTGCAGAGAGAAAACTCAATAGTCAGTCCACCGACTCAGTCTATTTCCCCATCCACCCATCCGCACTGCAAGATCAATATGTAATTTATCTGTGATAAAGCTGAGCTTTGCCTCCGGATGGTTAGTAGGAGCGGTATTTTACAGAGTGTGTTTGTGTCATGAGAATAAACAGGGACACAGTGCACTGTGATCTAGTTAGAAGTGTGATGTCCTGTCATCCTACTCACTGAGGTGTGCTGTTCGACCATAGGACGGCTGAGCCTCAGGCACCTGAGCTGAGGTCACATTTACTCAGGAGTTTTATTTTTTATTAATTTTGTGTGCTGTTATTGCTTTCACTGGCCTTGCTGTCCTTCCGTCAGAATAAACCACATGTAGAACTTCAGAAGCGAAGCTGAACCGGTTTTCCCAGGTTTAGAAAACCCAATGGGAAAAATCTAAAATATTTTTAAACACAGTATTGGTAAAGAAACTATGAATGTAACACATTCACCACTAATATATGTGCATTTTTTTTATTTAAACAAAAATAATGATCCAAAGGTAGCATCCCAACAGCAAAAGAAAAGTATTTAATTTTCCACATTTACAGATTCAAATCTCAAAACAAATCAGAAAAGTGGCATGAAGTTTCAACTGTAAAATTTTTTTGTTTTGTGGCACCTTGGTGAGTGGGGGTGCACTTACAGGTTCAGAAGGCCACAGAGGTGAACAATGTATTTGAGAGCGATAACAGTTCAGAGTTTTAAAAAAATAGCTTAATTTAAAAAATGGCAATTTCCATAAAAATTATAAAACTGTCCAAAACAAACTAAAACCAAATGATCACGGGCAACAGGTCCGCTCTGTCCCTTGCTCAGGCTCGGGCTCGGGCTCGGGCTCGGGCTCGGGCTCGGGCTCGGGCTCGGGCTCGGGCTCGGGCTCGGGCTCGGGCTCGGGCTCCATAGCGCCTCTCCTTTGTCTGCTGTTGTCCCACTGAGCTCCCCTTTTACTTCCCCAGTTGTTCCCAATGCCAAATCAGCTGATGGGAAACACCTGGGCAAGTTTTAGTGGGCGTGTCTAGCCTAACCTGTAGCAATTGCAGCCTAACAAAAAAATAAACATACAGAGAAAAAAACAAAATAAAACATGCAATACAGCTAAATAAATGAAATTCAAAATAAACAATTAAACATGCAAATAAAAACCACAAAAAACAGGTTCCCATTGCCACACTGCCTCAGTTCACTAATATGATTATTGCACAATGGTTTAACACTGATAATTTGGGGTTAAACAGTAATGGCAAAAATGTACTTTAAAATATTGATTTAATTTGTTAAGTGAGTAAAGTTATCCAAACCCTCCTAGTAATTTTTGAAATGTGTAATTGAGTCACTTATTTAAACATTATGTGTAAATACAGTTTTAGGAAAGACCCATAGCATCGCATTTTTTTCTTAAAAAGAAGATGCCTGGTCAGATCAAGGTAAACTATAACGAAGCTGTAGATTCTGCCCTAACGCGAAAAAAGTTAAAGTAAGATTAAACAAAATCAATCTACTGACATTACTCCAAAAGTCCATAGATGAAACACTCTGTGGGTCAGATTCTGCCCCAGGCATTTATAAATCAACATTAAGAGACTTGGCAAAAATGACATTCAACCAGGAGTTTAGGGGTAAAACCACTCCTGATCAATACAAAAATTCAGGACTGTCTAACATTTCACCCGAAAACAGCTCTGTGATGCTCCTAAGGACTTTAGGGTTACTATTTCAAAGGCTGGTGAGACAAAAGCGGAACTTTTTGGAAGAAAGAGATCATAGTAGCAATTAAAGACAGTTTATGTGAAACTGTAGAGATGCTATATTGCCTAAGGAGATGAATGATTTTTTCAGTCTTTTTTTCTGTAGTTCCACAGAGCTTGTTTTCAAGCCCACAAATAAAACTCAAAACCATGTTGGCATTTTAAGATGCAAAGAAGAAGTATGTATATAATTGCCCCTTGACAATAAATCTCAAGTTTATCCTTTATGTCTTTCTGGCTGTATATTATCAGATTGCCAGTAAGTAGGTTGTACACTGATGTACAGAGGGATATTAGAGTATCATTTTTCACATTGTTAGGTTTTCTTGGGAGAATTGAAAAAGTGAAAACCCAAGGAGGTTGCCTGGAACCATTTACACTACTGACCACAGGTTTATTAAGATGAACTAGTTTCCATTCTTCAGATCATTTGTTTTATCCGACGGAGACACCTTTTCCGATGCACGCTTCTAGGTTGATTTGTAAAAAGACAATAATGCACCTTCATTAATGCCACAGGGCTAAATGCTGGCTTACAGAAAAGAAAGATAAGCAACCAGTCTATAGAATCAAGGTAAAGAAACGTCTGGTAATGTCTAAGTCTAAGTCTAAATCAAGGTGTTCAACTTAAGACTCACTATAGCCTCCATTTGCCCCTGGAAAGTGTTATATTATATTCATGAACTATTTCAGATGATTGGCTTCTTATTTCAACCCTTATTTGTTAACCTGTGTGAATGTTCTCAGTTCTTAGTAAGGGCTCACAAAAGATTGGCATTAGCTGCAGTTGATAACTGACTTAGCTGTAAGTATTAAAAAGAAGCAGAAAAGATCATGCAGTTTACTGCTTTCTTGCTATCAAACACGTGATGATGTCTTTCTTTGCCCCAAATGCCAACAAGTTTAGCTTCTGCATTAGGAAGCAGAGCAGCATCTCTCCTTCTGCAGCTTTCCCCTTGGTTCCTGCTAGGCAGGCAGACTCTATCAAGCTGTTTGTTGTGACTGTATTGTGGGAGGCACCCATCTCGCCTCAGCATTCAGCCGGGCTGTATGTTGTGTGCCACAGCAACCCGCCGGGTGTTGTTGTGATTGATCGCACCATTGCAAGGAGGATTACTATGCCATGATGCTAAGGCAAATTAATCATTCTGGCACCATGGCTGACATGTAATTTCTCTGCTGCAAGTTAACAGGAGGAATTTCAGCAGGTGGAAAGGTTCAAATATTGACAATGTTTAGACTTTGAAAATGGAGCCACATTCATCCCATTATTTAGTCAAATTCTGTATTAGCAGTATATTTAACTCATACAATCCCTTAAGAAAGGACCCATAAAAGGATTTTCAATTTCTGCTATTTGACAGCCAGAAACGTCATTGTCATATGTTGCAACATTATGTGACAACCAAAGAGCAACTTTGGTTTTACATTTATTATTCAATGAATACAATCATAAAAATGCTGTTTAATAAAACGCAATGCAACTTGTTGCCTTTAAAAGTTCCTCATACATGTAAATAGAGTTTACATGTGTCACTTAATCCAAGTGTAAATTCGACTTATCTTCGTAACCTCAGATTGTTAGAGAACAATGTTGACAACAATGAATGTTTGGGGACAAAAAACAAAAACAAAACAGAACAAATGCTGTTTAATCAATTATTCCAAAATAAAAGTGTGTTGCAGCTACACAACTGCCAACAGACATTTTTGTAATAGTGTCATGCTGTTTCTGACTGTTCTTAGTCTAGGCATGAGAAAAAACATTCAGATGAAGGGAATATGAATGGAGCATTTCCAGTGCAATACTGAAAGAAAACCTGTAAGAGGCTGCATAAGACCTAAGATTGGGGTGAACGTTTACAATCCTTAATATCATGTAAGAGCTACAAAAGAATGAATTAGATAAAAGTAAGTCTATATTTTGGGATGGCTGCATCAAAGTAGAGAGAGTTAGAGATTGAAACATACAAGACTACTGACCGAGGAGAGGGAAATATATCAATTCAAAGAAAAATGAATATCCACGGATAGGCCTGAGGGACCATGGAAAAAAGGAACAAGGAAATTTTACACATAAAGCTAAAAAGTTACAAAACATTTACATAATGCACAAGCTAAAGCATGGATCAAGTTCAGAAAACACTTTAGATAAACTAACACTACCAGGGACGCAGGACAAATGAAAGATGCTCAACCTTATGTAAAGAATCTATTGCTTGTTTTAGCGTTTTCCTTGCTCTTACCCAAACCAAGTCATCATGTGAATGACAACAACCCTGGCTGAGCTCTACAAGAACACCCAAAGTCATTGAAATCAGCCATCTACAGAAATCATCTGTATGCAGTTAAAATGTACCCAATTCAAAATATAAAGAAATGGCACTTTCTTCTGCCAGCTTGTCAGACTTTCTAAAAAGGCCAAAGGACAAATCCGAACCTATTTGCCTTAAAGTCTGGTTGATGTGATCTGGCATTCATTGGTATGTACTAAACTTCGCTGTGGCTGCTATGCTCTTGAGAGAGAAAAAACATTATTTTTACGTAAGTTTGTTAACTAAAGCAAGTAGAGAAAGACTAGAGACATTAAAAACTGCATTGGAAGCAGCTGAATCAAATTCAAGACCCTGTTTAATCGAAGATTTTCACTGAAATCAAGAGTCTTAGATATTTAAATCAAATTAAAATCAAATCAAATGAAAAGCAAGCTAACATGTCAAAAACTAGTTATGTAGAGCGACATTTATCAGTGGGAAAAAAATAAAAGGCTCGCTCTCCACTTTCTGCCACCATGACGAGTCAAAGAAGCACATTCAGTGCAAGACTCCCAAAATCCCACAGCAAATCTTTTCTGCCTGTGGCCATCAATCTCTCTGATCGATCCCTTAGTACCTGACTTCATAGTTCACCAGTGCAATATTCAATGCAATTTTTGTATTTATATTTGCAATGATAACAATGAAAGCAAGTATTTATTTAATTTTGCAAAAATTTCCTTCCAAATTTTCCCTTTTTCTCTTTGGTTTAGTGTTTATTCTTTCTTTATAAATTGGTTCTACTGTAAGAACTCCAATTTACCTCCAGGTAAATGCTTACAAATGTTCTGCTGTTTGTTAGCCTTCCTTTATTGATTCCCATAATAAACTCAGATATCTTTTTTACAAAATGTTGATGGTTTTATTTTAGGATTTAAAAAAACTCCTATAGGATAGTATAGTATCATTGTGCTCTATTTAATAATTGGCAGGGTCTTAGGTGCAGTATTTGTGTTTGTTGTGATACCAATATGATGACATTAACAATTAAATGCAAAGAAATCTCACATTAAATATACAAGTAGTAATATGAGGTTCCTCCATAAATGCATCTGGTTATTGTAAAATATAAAAATAAGCTTAAAAAAAAATCCAACTTATTACTAAAAAACATCCATCCAGTTTTAAAGTGTATCCAGCTTTTGCTTTTAAAAATCTACAGTTCTATCCATTTGTTCTCACTAGTCATCAGTTACAACTGCTTTGTCAAACCAGTTTGTTTTTTTACGACCCTTTCTGAAACTATTTCTGTTGTCTCTGAGAATGATCCCATAAAATATGCAAAAAGCGTTAGCAAATCATAATAAAAGCAGGTATTAATATTTATGACTTCTTAACCACATTAGCTGCTTCATCTGCCATCCGTTGTATGATTTTTGTTTCTGTTTTTCTCTTTTGTAATCGCGTCAACATATACACTACTTAGCAGTCTCTGCATTGCCTTGCGGTGTATCAGCATCCCTGAGACAATCAGCAAAGTCCCCAATGTAATTTACAGATGCAAAGAGCTCTTGTGAATTCCCCTGCATATTTTTTTTCCTCAGATAAGCCCATTAGCATGGTTTTTCTGTATTTTCACCTTCATTCATAACTTACTTCAGCACAATTTAGCTACTGCCAGACCAGCTGCACATTTATATTCATTTATATCTGCAGATCTTGTAGCAATAATATATAAATATATGAATATAGTTGGATAACATTCAGAAAGCAGATGACAGTTGTAAACAATGTGATGAACTCACATCCAAATTTAATGGGTTTACAATACGTACTATTTTACCATCTGGAAAACATAGATATTTAAATTCAAACCT
>JAVLVB010000433.1:550040-565782 GCA_032876305.1 Orestias chungarensis | reverse complement strand
TGGTCCTTCCTTAGTATTTCATCACTACTTTTGTTTAACTAAATATTTGGACAAACAGTACATACATGTATTATCTAAAATTACGTCCAAGATCAAAATGAATCTTGTTTTTCAGTTTCCTCTGCATCTATTTTAGTTTTCTGTCTCTTCAAACCCCTCGGTAGGTCTTGGCAGACGGCTGCTTGTACTGAACCAGGTGTTACTGGAGGTTTCTTCCAGTTAAAGGGGAGTTTTTCCTCTCCGCTGTCGCTATATCCATGCTCGGTATGAGGGATTGCTGTAAAGTCAACGACAACACAAGCCATTGTTTTGTGTGGTAATTCCGGAGGAGTGAAGGCTGCAAGTCAATGACTCGAGCAACATTAGAAAACCGAAGTTTAATTTAAATGTTTTTTGTTGGTAGTTATAAATACCCCACAGGTCTTTCACCTTTAGCAAGTTACCGTTAATAAAGCAGTATCACACAAGAGGGATTGCTGTATCAGTGAATATCGGCACTTGTGTGATTCGGTTGTAGGCACGAGGCCCCAGACAATGACACGTGCCGATATTCAACGATATAGCACGACCTCGAGTGTTATATTGCTTGTATACAACAGTTCTACAAACACATTTTATTAGTTAGCAATACTACACCACAAAAGATTGTGATTTATTAGTTTATTTGATGATCCGTTGGCTCCGCCAACACAAATAGTTCACCAACAGGGCTGTTGCCATGCAACGAACAGTAACATTTTCTGCACACAAGCTACTTTGTATCATTTAAAATTAACTGTTACAATACCGGTGTAGCGGAGTGATACACCTGTGAACAGTCCCAGTGATGTTATCAGTGAATATTATCACTCATGGAAAGCTTCTCGTCCAATCAGATTACTCGGTCGGAACTAGCTGTTGTATAAAAAATTTTTTAGCACTGCTTCAGTGTGATGTGCTTTGGAATGTGTTTTAATTTAATTATTTCCGGTTATGCCCCAAAAAATAGATAAAAAAACAGAACATGTTCAGCACCTCGTCAAGATGACAATGTTAACCTGTGCAAGATGCTTTCATTGTCTGATTGCATTCACTGGACCTTAACATTTGTACACTGCTAACAGACCCTCCTTTAACTATAAATATATCAAAGATTTTTATATTGTTAGATACATATTATGATAATCGTCACCAAAAGCCATGCTGTATTTAATATTTTGGTTCATTACATTTTAAATTTTATTTTATTTTGTAGCTGTAGTTGTGCTAATGTCCAACATTAAAACTCATTTTATTTTTTTAGTGTATTTGCTTTATTCTCAATAGACATATATGATTTAGGTTTAAAAGGTTTTATATTAAGTATATAAACGTCAGGTTGAAATAGGAAAGGTCTCAGGTTGGCTGCAGATGGGCTCATGTACTGTCCAGAGAGCAGGTAACAAAAAGTGAATCAGAGGTTAAATGAAATCATCTTATATCAGCTACAGAAACGCCTAACGGCACAAAGCATCGTCTGGCTGTTTCAGAACTGAAAAAAGTTAACTTGTTGTGATTCTGGTTTCAAGACCTTCCAGCTGCCTCTGCTTTAACTCTATCATGAGCTGAAAAAAACAAACTTGGCATTTATGATTGATTATTTCATAATTGGTTTGTCCTAAGTTTTACTTTCTTGGTCCACTTGGTCTTTTAAATTCGGTTTTTCCACATTCCCATATAAATTAACCTGCTTTGCTCCCTCTGTCTCTCTTTGCCTTCTAAATGACAGACCATCTGGTCTCAGCCAGTGATTCTTAGTGGTCTTATCAGGGGCCGCAGCCTGCGCCTCAACCTAGAACGGTGATTGGCTGAATACCTAGAATACCCTATTCACTCAAAGTTGGTCCAGCCCTGCCATGAAAGCTCTCATTCATTTTGCTAAAAGATTTTCTTTAGTCAGTAAAATTAATTCCTCACTAAGGCGCTCATCGTTTTGTCTGAGATTTTGTCTTAGCGATGTCGTCCATCTTTGTATCTAAGCAACTGGGAATCACAAATATAGACTGGTTTTAGGTACTGTATCAACATTAACCATCATTTTAGGGACTGACATAGGAATAATCATATTTCCTGTTGTTTGCTATACACCAGAACATGCCATTTTAATATATTCCACTAAAGTGAGATTAAAGCAATATATATTAATATAAAATGCAGTTTCCACCCTCCATACTAGTACATATTTAGCAAAAACAGAAATGTTTGTTCACGTCAAGTTGCAAGAACATCAGGGACATTTATTGATAAAAGAAAGCAAAAACAAACCCAAAGAATTCCGGAATTAATTATTATTATTAGTATTTTCTTGTATGCAGAGTCACCTACAAGTCTTTGCCCTTGTACATTTACGGTGCCAGATTTGGACTCAAACTAAGAAGTAGTATGAAAGTCATCTAGAAATGTTTCATTAGCATGTAAAGGGGAGATGCAAATTAATAAAATGCAGCAGCCAAACAGATCTAATTAAATCTAAAATCAAACACAGTTTAAACAGAAATTGAATCAATCAAGATAGTAGAAATGTCCGGAGGACACATCTTTTTAGCTACCCGGGGTTTTCCTGCCACCGACAAATATGCAGGTGAACCACAAACACTTGTCTTCATTTTCAGCTGTGTCAACTGACCTGAAAATGACCCGAAGTGCCTGCTTAAAGGAGAGACTCAGCTAATGATCAAGGGCGAATTAAGGGAGATAACTGCACTTTAATTAAAAACAATGGGCCTCTGGAGATGGACACTGATATCTAACACAGTACTTTACACTGGAGCATGTACTTATTTCTTTACAGGAGTTAATATGATCTTACGTTATGAAAGACTATATGAAAAATGTAATCTTACAAAATGTAGCAACAGATAAATTATAGGGTAGTAGAATGAAACTAGATAAAATGTAAGACAACCAAAGAGCAAAGATAGCATTGCCAAAATGTGGATGAAGAATTGCAAAGAGAGTTGACAGTCCAACGAAAAAAGCTTGTATGTATCATTAAAGTGCTTTATCTGTATTTCTAGTTTACACCCCCATCCCAACTGAATTCACTTTCTGTCCACTATTTAAAATAATAATATCTTCTCATTAAGCATACTGTCATCATGTAAAAAAAAGTTTTGTTTTCAGCTTTTTTCTTTCACCTTTGGTCTTACTGCAGCTGCAGTTTAGGATAAAGAGCAAATAGAGGGTAATCAGTATATATATATATATATATATATATATATATATATTGCAACTATCGAGGAATCAAGGAATTTTATTTGTCATCACATCACATGTGGTACATGAGGTGGGACGAGAAACTTCAAGAACAGCAACAAAGATTCAAATTCACAAATGAATACTTTCAAATAACCTTGACTTGTTTTTTCATACAGGAGTTTAAGATGTACTGAGAAAACAAGAACAGTTCATGACTACTCTTTTGTCCCCCCAGCCTTTTAATGTAACCCTCGTCATCTTGTCACTGTTAGTCTGAGAGATGTTTTTCTATGTAATCTGAGCCATCAACACAGTCTTGTTGAGGGTGACTCAAAAGTTTTTTTTTCCTTTTCTTTTTTTATAATATGGCCTCTGGTCAGCACTATACTTTCCTTTTTTGTGTGATGTGAAGGAATTTAGCCAGAGAAGCTGGAGGTTGACTTAATGCACAGAGATGCTGCCTGAGAAAAACGCAAGGGTCAGGCACGGACTCTGGGCAAAAGGACACACGTGAAACAAACATGTGGATCTTTCTTTTTGTTATGTTCTTTATTATCTAACATTTCTGGGATGCCTGTTAATTTTTTATTTTAATGATTTAAAAATGTTTCACATTTTGTTGATTTCCCATCTTTATTCAACCATCTGATTAAATTATGTCAAACATAGGTGATTCATCTTTCTCTGTCTTAAAGGTAAAATAAATAATGTAGCTAAAATGTTATGCAGTATTATTCAAACTTAGATTTAAATTGTAGAGGAAAGAGGAAAGCTACGCTTTTCCTTTTGCATGCACGTTTTACACAGGTTAAGTTGTGATGGCTGTCTGTTCACATAAATATACTATTTCTATATGGAATACAACAAATTGACAGTGTTTACAATTTCCAATTGTAATCTTACAAACACATTTGCAGCTTTTGAACATGAGTGTCAACGATAATATATTGTCCAAATCATGAACAATTCAAATTTGTAAAATGCAATGGAATATATGTGGTTTAAATCTAATAGGTTTTAAATCGCATATAACTAGCAATCACCTTTTGCCAGTCATGAACCAGAGCCTCAGATTTCAAACCAATCGAGAGTCCCATGAAGGTCAAACTCTGAGGGCAGTATAACATCTGTAAAAAGCTAAAATTGGACTTCAATATTTTTAAACCAGACACCTCTTCTGCACAGCAAAGCCTTTAGATTATGTCTATGTGTATCTAATATACACAGGATTGGTCAGAAAGACTAACTCTGCTGGATACCTTACTGTTCATTGTTTAGTTTTTTTTTACTTTTCACTTCTTAGGAACTCCAGCTGCAAATAGAATGTTTAATAAAATGTAAATAAATTTTTTTTATTTTGTTACCAGGAGAACAACCAGTTGGCTCATTTAGGCTTTAGAGTTTGGGACCTACAGGTTATAGGAGCTAATGAAAAACTCATTTTGTTTAACATAAACGTCTCTCCTTTTAATTGATTTAATATTTACCTAATTGCACAAAAACCACAGCCAAAACCTCTGCAAGCTTTTCCATAAAACAGCAGATCATTAGTTTCTCTTTTTTAGTTAAAAGCTAAAGGACCCTGAAGGTTAGTCGGCGACACCATACCTTCCTGTGCCTCTGCTGTGAATTTCAGCCGTGATGGCTTCATTAGTCAGAGTGACCTGTGTGACTCTACATGAATAAGCCTTATGCAGATTCGGCACAGGTCAAACTTTCTGCAGGTGCTGCAAAATGCTTGTTATCAATCTCCATAAAAGAGACATGGTGGTCAGAGCCCAGCCATTCAACATCTGCTGCTCTGATTCACACTAAAAGCCAACCGGCTGACCACAGCTTTTTATTTGTGTCCACTCTGGATTGTGTTTTCGTGTTCTTCAGAGTTTCCACAAAGAAAGTGTCCAGCTGTGTTCTGTCTTTAATCAGATTTAGGTTAATAGCTAGTTAAACTGCAGGACATTTGATTGGACAAATAAACTTTACCGACCTAACCTGAAGTCCTAGGATGGAATATAAATCATCCTGCACCTGATCATGCAGTGCTGAAACACTTTTGGCTAAACAGAAAATATAATTTTAGAGCTAAATTAGTAAAACAGTAACAAATTAACCAATACAACGTCAAAAGCAAGCCTTTTGCTATGTGTTCTAGAACTAAAAAGGGTATTACAAATGTATGTGAAATGATCTTTACAAACTGAACATGAAATCTCAAGACTCCCTTTTATATGTTAGCAAATTAAACCCAGCAAATTTAAATAGGATCATTCTGAGCAAATATATTTTAAAATTATTCTGTGGTTTCAAGAGATCGTTTTTTAAGCCTCATTCAGTGAGAAATGTTATCTTTGCGGTTCAGTTTTTTATCTTCCACCAACAGACGAGGAGTCAATACAATTTTGACAACATGATCTACTTTCAAAGCACCATGAAAACCAAAATAGGAAGAAACAGGACAGTAACCGAGAGAGAGAGAGAGAAAAAAACACTTCTAAAAACGTTAACTAGACTGTTAAGAGAACATCTGGTGTTGTATGGGTCGAAGAAACAAGTACATAGCTAAGGTCCTAAAAAACAAGCATTAATTAATCTGCACATAACATCCCAGTCTATCCAATCCTGACCTGACATTAACAGAAAAATCAAACATAAATCAATCAAATATGTGATGAATTTGTCATGCATATTCCAAAGCAAACCCACTCAAGATCTGCAGTAAATGAACCTTTTCTTTACATTTTCCACAGTTTTGAGTGACTTAGAAGATTTTTCTGGTCCTTTTACAAATTTGTAGCCAGTCTTCTTCATTTTTTCTTTTAATGATACCAAATAACTGCCTGGTGATGTGTGTCATAAAGAAGAAGGTGCAGCCATGTTTTGCCTAAAATTTCATGTAGGCTAACAGAGATTATATCTTTGTTACCTGAGTAAAAAAATGCTTGTTTATATGTAAAAATTGTAGGCATGAGATAATACACATAAATGCCATCAAAGGTTGCAGGGGTCTCATTATGCAGATGACCAAAGCTTTTTTTAGCAAATACAAATTGGAGAAAATCATGGAGTAAAGTCCAGAGACTGTTGTCAGAATAGTGCCTTGCAAAAAAAAACAGACTTAACATAGATAATAAAAATCTGGTAAAAAAAAACAACTGTATTTACTTTGGACCCTTCAAATCCCTGTGCTTCTCACTCCAGCAACTGATATAAGCACTCCAAGCCAAACCATGTATGTTTAGCTTTGGAGCTAAATCGGGTATTCAGAAGCAGAGAAAATCTTTGGGACTCAGCTATGTACACATTTGTAGGAAACCAACATGATGAGAACTAAGGCCCACCTTTCTTCATTTTCAGCCATAAGGCATCTTTCCAGATCCTTAAGATATACCTCCAGATTGAAAAACCTGATGTTGTATGTCAACTACACTCTAAAAACCCCATAATGAGCTTTTTTTTTGACAAATAGTAACTATTATACTACATTTCTGATGACACATTAAACTGACAAATCACAATCAAAAATGTAATTGATTTTAAATATCTCATTAAATATCCATCGATGAAGCCAGCAACCAGAGAGCTCACAACACCAACTGAGAAAAATTAGCCATGTTTTGTTTGTAGTGTTTACTTGGAAGCATGACTCTGTGTGTTTTTGAAAACCGTTTTAGTAAACTCAACAAGACTGCGCACCAGGGACATGTCACCCGATGCCTAGATCAAAGTTGTTGTTTTTACAATACCTAAAGAAAAAATCTAGAAAGAGTAGTGGTGTTTGCTTTTTCCTCTTTGAGCGTGTTGGTGTGTTTGATTGTTTATTTTGCTATGTTTATAGTTTAATGCTTATGAGAAAGGAAGTCTAGACTTAGAGCCAAGAGAAAGCTTTCTGTTTGCCCTGCGGTTGTTGACTATAGTGGAAGATATTATTGGGGGCTCAGAAAATGCTGATGTTTCAGAGTGTCTTTATACACACAGACTCACACACATTGTGTTTTCTATCTTCAGAAGGACTATGCATTGACTTCATTTAACCATTACATGCCTAACGCTAAACCTAACTCAATTCTCACATGAGTCCTAAGCTTAACTTCTAATCCAAAAGTTGTTATTCTTATGGAGTCTGAGCTTTGGGACCCATAAGATATAGGTGGCTCTTCACATCATAGTAATCATTATGAAAAGGGCCTTTGAACATCATGAGAAATGCTAAAACACATGCACAAGCATTCTACACAGGTTTATGAATTTCTAGGATTTTGCCCATTATGTTCAATGGATAAAATGCCAATAGCAATTACAATATACACTACTCACAAAAAGTTAGGGATATTTGGCTTTCGGGTGAAATTTGTGTAAAATGTAAGAAGTTCCAGCTACAGTGATATCATATAACAAAAGTACAACATTTAAGTAGAGGAATGCACTGGTGATTTCCTCATCTCAAACAATTTGTTGAAACAAAAGTTAACAACAATGGTGTGTACACCACATCAAAAAATGTCAATGTCTCATTGCTGAGGCAGTACATAAGTACATATCTTGTAATAGATAGATATGCAATTAAATTTAAGAAGTGAACTAAAAAGTGAAAAGACATGCACTATTTCTGTTTTTTTCTTCTTCTTTTCAAACATAATATTCATGTATTTAGGTCGTATCTAATATTTTCTCTCTGGAAAAGAGATTAAATAAATTGCATTTACTTTATCTCTTTTTAAGTGAAGAAAATTATCAAGTGTTACCCATATGCAGAAAATTATCTGTATAATATTTATTTGTGTCATGTTATTATTTAAGCTTCAACCCCACATGAACAGAGGACTCTCAGGAGATATTTACAATGATTTATTATAGGATAAGGTGGGGAAGAGAATCCGGTAATGATCAGCAACGGGCAAACAGCAACAAGTGCCGAGGAACGGGAAACAGCAGGGCGGCAGTAACGGCAGGGAGCTGGGGACGTCTACGAAGTGGGAGACCGGGAGCCGCTGAAGGTGAGGACAGGTGAGGTGAGAAAACTGCGATTGGTGAGGAATAAATGAAGGGAACGATCTTACTTGTGGCGAGTGAACAGTTGTTGCCAGCGAGGAGTGAGTGGTGAGTTTCTTTCAGCAGAGTTGTAGAAGTCGTGGTCCAGAGGAGGTAGAACAATAGATGGTTTTTGCTGGAGCGGGCAGACCGAGCTGAGCCAAGAGGAGTGGGAACCAGATGACGAGGGGAAACAGAGAGGATCTTGAAGGTGGTAAGAGTTCTGGAGTGAGAGGAAACCTGAGGTAGACAACGGTGGTTAAAGGGCGTGGGAAAAACAAAGTATCAAATAAAACTCAGAAAGGCAACCAGAGAAAAACTAGAAAACACTGGAGAAATACTAAGCTAGAGATCACACGAAAAACAACTAGAAAACACTATAGACTTGAGGCTGGCACTGAGGACTAGAAATTACCGGGAGTAAACCAACACTCAGGCGACGAGTAGCTGATCCACCACTCCTCTTATACTTGCCCAGCTCATAAGCGCCAACCAGGCGCACCTGTGGTGGAAGGAGCTCCAGCAGAAGAGCAAGTTTGTAGAAATATTTTTGATGGGATAAAAAGCCCAGCTCCTGAAAACTGCTTTAATAAGATATCTCTGCATTGGTTTCATTTATTTATATTAATTTAGTTCGTTTGGAGTTTTGATACTGTGGATAATTGATGATTATTTGTTCAACAAAGGTTCATAATTATGTTATGTATAAACAACAGATGGAAGCAGCACAGCAGGAGCTTCCTTAACGGAGACAGAGCCATCAACGTCGTATTTGATTGGATTTACTATGAACTCCATCCAGTCCGCAGACTGTGAGCAATCATGTAGTTATCCTTTTAAATAGTGACATATACCTGACACATGTTAGTAATTATCAAATGGTATTCTAAGAGTTTCGTGCTGTAATATTACATAATTTAACATCTGACACAACTTGTGGGGTTACATATCAAATCTCTTTGGATTTATAGGTGTGCAGATGCCAAAAAACAAGTGTTGGAGAGACTTTGAAAACTTTCTTTTTTATTATTTAAACGACTTCAAATTTCTGCAGCCATGTTTTAACTGACCGATATCTCAAAAAACAAGGCAGCACATTTAAGCTAATAGAAAAATTCAGACTAACAGATGTGGTTGAAAGATAAGATCTGCATCTTAGAAAATATTATATTCTCTCAATAGGTGCTACAGAGTTATATTCAAAAACAGAGACATGTCATTGGTTATAATATGGGACACAAGTGGGAGCAACACTTGTAAAGGAGCCCCTGCACCACTCTTCACAAGCAACTCATATTAATTAATCAGGACAGCTGGGAAAAGAGCGTAATCGGCAGCAAATTACCTCTGCAGAGGTCACATAGCAACAGACAATAAAGATCTTATTGGTGCTGCGTCAGGTGGACCGGCAGGTGGATGAATGCAGATGAGAAGTGAACATGTTAACAGGCTGGTCCAAGGTGAATATTTGCATATTTTAACCGCCTCATCTGTCTCAGGTGTTTAGCTCATACTGTGAATCACCGCAGGAGCAACAGTGAAACAAGCTGAACTTTCTAGCTTGGTACAATTACAAGCTGCCCAGTGTATGGAGGTCAGAGATCAGCATGCACTCTGATAGTACCCTTGTGCCTTCAGTAAGGCCATGGATGGTGGGTATAAGCCGACTTACACCGTTTAAATGCAGACATCCTTCTCTTCTTTTCTCTGGATGTGAGATAAGAACATAAATTTGGTTTTGTTGGCCTTTTAATGCATGACCATAAGCATGTATGTGAGCAGTTTACAGCTGAGATCAGAATTAGCTCCTCTACAAAGAAAAAGCATTAACTTTGGAATGCTTCTTTTTCATCTGAGGTGAGGAGCTGTTGCAATTGGAAGATATAAAATATATTGGTGTCTTGTTCACATGGAATTGCAGTAAGATCCTGAGAGATGGACTGAGAAGGTTTTTAATCAAACAGACTACAATCTGCATTGTGGTTGCTTGCCTGTGCAAGTGTGCACGCTGCTGATTATCAGTGCAAGATTAGCTCAATCTTCTTCAGTAATAAATCGGTTGGCCTATGATTTTTTTTTCCAAGATTTCAAATGTCCAAGCAATCCTAAGCAGTGGTTCTTCATCCTGTTTCTTCAGGACTTAAAGTCCTGTATGTTTTAGACGTCACCCTTTAGCCACACACCTGATTTAAATAAAATGCATATAGGATAGTGAACCCTGGGGACCACGATTGAGTGTAATTTGAGTAAGGTCATAATAAATGAGGAACTTAAAAAATAAGTGTGCTCTGACGACGCTTATATAGATAGTACACAATGTGACTAAATGAAACATATTCAAAATATGAAAAAAACATAACTAATAGAAACACTAATTAAATACATACTACTAATACAAACTCATCCTACTTTAGAAAACCTTATTCCAACCTTATTATGACTTATTCCAGTGTGTCCACTAACCTGCAGATTATTTGCTACGGAGGGCAGACATTCAATTAGAAAAAGAAAGCAATGCATGTTTAGAACTTTTCACACATTAAACATCACCAAGCATAAGCATACAACGGAAATTACTAACAAATTGAGGTTTATTTCTTGGCTGCATCTCATGCAAAGTAAACAATATTCACGTCCTGATTTGACAATACGAGCAGCTTTGGTAAGCATATATCTAAATAGAAGAATGTCTGTAATTTGCATTTGTAAGATTATAGTTTGGCAACACCAGGATACATTTGTATTTGTTTTTTGTGCGCATGTGTGTGAGTGTGTTTGAGTGCGTGGAGACAGATTTATTTTTCTGTGTGCCATCTGACGTCAAAACACAACCCAGCAGGCGTGTAGCGCTTCCATTGATAGTGCTGTTATTTTAGTTTTAAGACCGAACAGAGGCTGTCAGCCATGTCTGTATCTGAGTGTTTTGAAAGTCCGCGTTTGTCAAAACATATCTAAATATAATTTCAAAGACTTGCCAATTCGCCAGCTTTGCTGCCATTCAGAATGACAAGGAAAGTCGCAGCTTTGCATTCGTGAGTGGTATTGTGTTTGTAGTGTAAATCTTTTTATATGACTGGTAGTGTGTGTGAAAGAGAGAATGAGAATTGACAGTAAAACATACAGTCTGTGTCACCTCCAGTGTAGCCTTTTTCTATGGTGTTACCGAAGCGTTGCGACCTGTGCTGCAGTCCAAGACGAGAGACACCAGATACACATAAAATAGAAAAGAATAACTACACATAGAGAAATGTCCTGTTCAATAACTTCAGTTTTTCAGGTAATCTTTCAATTAAAATAAAATTAGCAAAAAAAGAAAAAGGAAGCATTGCAGCTATATATGCACACAACATGCTGTCATTCATACAGAAGAGCCTTTTTATGCTAACTTTTATCTCTGATTGCTTATGAAAGATAATTGTATAAAAAAATGTGAATTATGAAAAACCTTTCAGATGCAGTTTGGTTACCAATGCACAACTTCATTAGGTCAAGCAAAACAACAACAATGTCTCAATTTCCGGTTTGTTGGTTACCTTACTGGGTCTAATCAAGGTTTGGTGATATTGTTGTTTTGTTTTCTGAGGTTTTTCTCTCTTGTTTCCTTTTAAGTTCAAAAGTTCTAAGAATTTCATTAATCATCAGATTGCTATGTTATTGCTCAGTCCTTTAACTTCTACTCTACATTCCCAGAACGAGAGCAAAACATGAAGAAGCTGCATTCAATTTTAATGCTCCTCTAAGTTGGAACAGACACCCAAAAAACTACTAATCATTTGAAACACTGAATTCTTTTAAATCATGACTAAAAATTCATTTGTTTAAAGTAGCCTTTTATTAATAACAGTATAGAACAGTGATGGATAAAACTGAGAGCCGATGTTCTTGACAATTTGATAACAAAACGAAATGCTTCTCTAAAATGTTGATTCTTCTTAATGGTTTTAATGAAAAAATGAAACGTCTTTGCATCATGTTTCTATTATTTAAAGCACTTTGAATGGTCTTGTTGCTAACATTTGCCAGACAAATAAACTTAGTTTTATGGTTTGACTGACTGAGATCCATTCTGTAAGGCATGGGGCTGGCATGCATGCCTGCATGACTTTATCTAAAAGAACCAGAAGCAGGACTGACCATGTTGGCTTCATGCCAGGGCTACAACCTAGCGGTGTATTCTACATGTTTGTAGTGGGTACACTGTGCTTACAAAATTTGTAACACTTTCAGCACATTTTCCTGTGATACACAACAGTTTGAACTGCTGAGCTGACCTAAACCAAAATAACTTTACCATGCAACTCCAAGGAACCAATCCCACTTTTCAAGCCAATAAAAGTAGCATCTCTCTTGGTTCCTGAGTACATAGGTAGATTTGTTATATACTCGGCTCTTAAGAGGCGTATTTACACCTTTAAATTTAGTGTTAATTATCTCCAGGCTTTGTTTGATGTGTTGCTTTTGTTGCCCCTGTTATTTTTATATTATTTTTTTACACTCACATTGGCTTTCTATTGAAACAATTCTGTGGTTTTTTTACGAGAACTGTTACGACTGAAAAGTCCTATCTGACTTTGATCTATGTTGGAGTGTACTGGAGCAGGAATATGATCTTTTCTGTTACCAGCTTTGGTGTGGGTTTGCCTGTCTATTTGGTTCAACAGGTTTGATTTGTGTTGCCTAAAAAACAGAAAACAGCAAAGATCAATTTGTAGTGAGGTTAACTGATGAGGATGTAGTACTTCAATATACAATTTTCATTATATTAGACAATAATCAATATTCATTACATTATACAACGGAATGGTTACAGGTGAGTGAGTTTAAAACCTTAAGGATGGCGCAGGTAATCAGGTAATCAGGTAATCTCATTATATTAACATTGCAGCTATGCTTTAAAATATAACTTAATGCAAAACATGTTAATTTTAGAGTATATTTTCATATTTTTACTGTTAATCAATTTAGTAATCCAAATTATTACTAATTGGACCTGTTTTTTTAGGCGTTAAAAGCCCATCTATGCAAGATGTTTTTTCATCTTTACTATGTAGAGTGGAAATATACTGAGCTCTTTTTTGAAATAAATAAACAGACAACTACAACCTTTTGTTTAGAGCCAGGGCAAATAATACTTTAAAAGGTAACATCTAGCTGCATTACACAAAATACCACACATTGGGAAAGTCACATTTAAACAAACATTTCATGAAGTTAGAATGTTTCCATTACTGATGCAGAGGCTGCTCTTTTCTCAACCCTCAGACTGCTGCTGCAGTCAGAGGCTGTTGGCCCTGAGATTTAAGACCTGCTGCTGCACTCAGCTGCCTGCACGGGATTTTCTAATTAGAGGTAGCGACTTGGCTGCAGCTTCGCCTTGCAATAAATCACAAAGCCTCTCAGGTGCATTCTCTATAGGCTCGCTCAGTGGCATTTCACTATCAGCACTCGGATTGAGCTCCCCTGATATTTTCATCCAGCAGAAAGAAGAAACTAGAGTGTACGAAGGTCTGTGGTGGTGTGAGGTGTGAGGTGAACATGTTTTAACCTCAACGCCATCGTAACCATAAGGGAGAGAAAAATGTTAATATTATTATATGTGCCAGCTTGAAGACCTACATACAATAAAAATATCTCTACCAAATATAAACAGAAATATGTGAATTATGTGAATGATCTGCAGGAAATAAAAAAATGTATAAGAATATGGAGTGTATGCAGACAATAACATTTCAAGATAATTGACTGTGGTGGTGATATTGGACTTGCAGATTAATGTAATATAAATATAAAATATTGCACAAATATTGTTATAATAACATTGTATTGCACATAGATGAGGGTATTGCACAGTTAGAGTCCAGTTGAGTTGAGGATGGTGATTGCTTTGGCAAATAGATATCAAATAAATATCAAAGCTTTAACGTTTTCTACCCGATATTTGGTATTACACAGAATAAACATTAAACTACCTAAATATTTTCTAAACAAAGTTTTTCTAAGAGCTACACCTTTGTGACAAAAAAAACAAACTCTAAAGATTACAGTAACTTAATGGCGAATGCTCAGTGTCCTTCTGAACTGCATAGATAAAACGTTGATATTTCTAAGTTAATCCTGTTAATCTTTTTTCAAATCTTCTCATATCTGTCTCTTCTGATGTCTTTATATTAGCTTTAGCCTTAGTTGTAACCTGTTTCATTCTTTGAAGACCAGCAGCCCTCACAAATAATATTTAGATTTCCAACTGCTTGAAAGACAGTTTACTGTCATTCATAACCACTTAAAATAATTCAAATCACAGTTTTGTTAATATTTTATTAATGTAGAATTTTTTACCTCAGTTTAATTTGGTTATGAGAAAACAAATGGAATGATTTTATGTTTGATAATTGTTTAATTGGTACAGGGAATAAATCCATAAACAAGACTACAATAGCTGCTTACTGGACAGAAAATGTGCCACTAACAAATCTAATTTACACTAAAATAATAACAGCCTGTTGGCGTACATGTGCTCCCCACATCGGCAGTGCAGCCAAGGCTAAGTTATAGAATGACTGGAAAGCTCTTATTGCTGCCAAATATCAGCGTAACTGAAAAATGAATGCTTTCGAAAGTAATTCACTCTTCCTGAATGGACTTCATTTTTATAGTCCTTTTCTACTCAAACTGACCACTAAAAGCACATTACACTATAGTGCCTTGCTGAACGGTATATTGCCATGTTACAGGCGGAAGCCGGAATTGAACCTGCAACCTGCCTGATTGCAAGACAATTACTTTACCCACAGACAGAGACAGAAAAGGTGAAGCAGGAACTACTTATGTGGCTTTAACATACTGTTCCGCTGCATTCACACATTATCACTCCTTGACATTGGATTTTAGTTCCCTTTATTAACGCTGTCAGAACTTGATCTGCTTTCCCAGCAATATGTTAGGTTCATTTCTGGTGGGAGTTGGACTGTGTCAAGTATTTTTTACTAATTGTTAGTCTTATGTCCTTTTTTTGTAATTAGTTGTTTTTACTTGGGTTCAGTTGGTTATATCTTGTTTATTGTTTTTCTCTTGAATGGTTAGTTGTTCGGTTTTCATTCATTATTGTCAACAGTCTGTTTGTTACTCCTGATGCTTTCACTCCTTCCTCCATTGTTTCTCTCGCTAGTCATCTTTTCTCCCCCTCAGCCTGGATACATTAACAGTCACAGCAGTTCCTATTTAGCAAATAGGGTCTCACCTCTGTTCCACCACTTATCCTCCCTGTTTATATATCCGGTTTAGTCGGCCACTAACCATTAGATCCTTGGTACAAGCAATTGTACAGATACTGTCACAGTCTTTTGCAGTGAAGATAGAGTTGGGATGAAAGGCAAAGCTCTCAATTTATTTACTGTTCACGTCAAGCTGGGGTTTTTAAGTTTCAGACTTACAATTATAGCAAATCTAGCAAGAAACACAGCCAATTTGGGTTGCAGTTGCTGATTTCCAATACTCCAAT